>PVLD010013563.1:0-55607 GCA_004027595.1 Dinomys branickii | reverse complement strand
GATGCAATCGTTTCATATCTTGAAGTTATGAGGCTTCCTGGTTCCCTTGTTTCTTCCTCTTCAAAACTTGTTCTGGGTGGGGTTGAGTTTTGAGACTGCGTTTTGCTCCTCTGTTTTCCCATTTTTGGGTATCAGATTCAAAATGTGGAGCTATAAATTCCAAAGGCAGTTCAGCAGGCGGAGGTCTGCTGCAAAGGCTTCTCCAATGATTCCTTCTCTTTGGGAGAATGTCCCTTAAGCTTTCTGCTGAGATTTGTTCTTCTGTCTTCCCTTTTTTTGGGTATCTGATTCAAAATATTGAGCAGTAGATTCCCCAGTCAGTTCAGCAGGCAAAGGTCTGCTGCAGTGGTTGCTCCAATGACTTTTCTTTGGGGGAATGTCCCTTAAGCTTTCTGCTGAGAGTTCCGCTTAAAAGGCTGTACAGATATTGGTTAGATACTCCCTACCTAGTGACCTGGGTGAGGTGTGTAAAACCGCTCCCCCGCCCTCCCAGGGTTCCCTGCAGGTATAGGGATGGATCTCCTCCCCCACTCGGTGATCTGGCCGCGAGCGCCGATATCTCACCAGTTTTTGGAGTCCCTGCAGGCAGGAAGGTTCCAAGGTGCCAGTCTATCCTTTGGGGCTTTCTGTGCGGCCCGCCCGATGCGCGCGAAATGTGGGACTGCTGGGCGTTGCCGCCGCCAAAAAGCCAATCTCTGTCAGGAGTCACCGGAGAGCGGCGCCGGCTCGGGAGGCGGGAGGGACCGAGCTGTCTGTGTTCTCAGGGCGTTCGGACCCAGCCAATCTTCCTCCCCGAGCTGAGCGTCTCTGGCTCCCAGCGTTTGGGGCCCTCCGCGCGGCCTGCCCGATACGCGCGAAACGTTGGACTGCCGGGCGTCTCCGCCGCTAACAAGCCGATCTCTGTCGGGTAAGCAGGTTTCTTGTACTTTAGGCAAACTACATAACAAGACCCAGTGTTGTTAGTAATTTAGTTTCTATTCCTCTCTTCAGAGAAGCCAGTCTGAACCAGGCACGGTGGGGCATGCCTGTAATCCCAGCACTAGGAGGCTGAGGCAGGAGGATTGTCATGAGTTTGAGTCCAGCCTGAGCTACGTAGTAAGTTCAAGGCCAGCCCAAACTACACAGCAAGACCCTGTAATCCCAGCCCTTGGGAGGCTGAGACAGGAAGATTGCTGCAAGTTGAAGGCCAGTTTGTGCCACATAGTGAGTTCAAGACCAGCCTGAACTACATAGTGAGACCCTTTGGCCTCTACCATTCCAAGAGGTGCCCAGAGTGGTAGCCATTAACTTCCGGACATTTATTAGCATAGTGAACTGCTGCTCAGGTAACCTTGGTCAGTGACATTGCTGCACATGCATTTTCAAGTTCTCTAGGGGCCGGTGGTATAGTGGCTTTTCTACACTATATGACATCCTTTAGGGTCCTCCATACGAGAGTCACAGTATCTGTTGAAAAGACACACTTATAAGAAGATGGTATTATCCATTCTCCAGATAGTACTTGGCCAAGATTTTCAGGTCTTTGCTTTCCAAAGTCTTGATAGAAGTCAAAGCTGTCATACAGCGTAGTGCAGATTACATGGAGTACAATCTATTCACAAACTGATGACTGACAGGATGCGGTCTCTGACTGGGGCCACGCCGCTGGCACTGTGAGGCCCCGGGAGCAGCCCCAGGCCCAGCAGCTAGTTCAGCCCAAGGGCGGGGGGATCAGAGGCGCCAGAGGATGGTTCCCTGGCGGAAACCATGAGGACCCATTTTAGGAGCCTGCTCAGATGCTGTGGGACAAGCACCCTGAGATCTGACTGTAAATCTTTAGTAACGCAGAAAGCAGCCTCCAAATGCCTCATTTTGGTCTTTTTTCCTCCACCAGCATCAGGTAACTAATCACAGATTTTTATGTCATTGGAAATTAACATTTTAAAATGGACTGTGCCCTAGGACCATAACTGTTCTGCAGGGTCTTCCCACCCCCTCCTTAGGAAGGGTACAGAGAACAAATCTGTTCCCACACAGTCCTGATTGTGGCACGCTGGACATATCTATAAAGAAAAACACTATCTCTATTTTGCTATTTGAATATAAAGGTCAGTACTGGGGTTGTTAGTCTTCCCCCTGCTGGACATTTCATAGCTCAAAACCAATGCCTATTTTCAGGAACTACCATGGACATAACTAAGGGATTATTTGGTCAATCCCTAAAGGTCAGTACGAAAAATTAAAAAAAAAAAAAAAAAGAAAGAAAAAAATCAAAAGCATCCCTGAAAACACAGCTTCTCTTTTCCAAAATGTATTTGTTATTAATTAAAGGACAGGGACAGAGACAGATGACATGGCCAGCACTATAGTCCTTAAAACCAGCTGAACCACACAGCTAAACACTGAAATTTATAGACTCCACTGGGAGCTGAAGAATGCCCAATGGAGGGCAGCCTGCTTCCTCCTTAGGACCAACACTCAGAGATCTTGGGAGTTGGCTTCACAGACAGAGCCAAGCCTCCTTCCTCTGCCTCCAGGGTCTTTCCATTAACTCAAGAGACATGTCCAGGGTAGTGCCAGGCTTCCCCTGGGTGCCCAATGTTAGACACACAAATGGTGTGTCACCCCATCCTGCTCACTCTCAGCACACACAGCCCCATTAAGAGAGCTGCTAAACAGAATCTGGCAGCAGTGTTAAGAACAAAATCCAGGGAAATTTTTCCAAGGTCCAGTAGTGTCTCAGAGCATCCTAAAAGTTTTCCATTCTTTGGTTGAGAAACACATACACACATGCACACACATACCACATGATGCTGTCAGATGTGCACACACAGCAAATCTTGGTGATCAAATAGCAGTTAAGAAAGACCAAGTTCCACGTAGTGTTTAAGACAAGCTCGTCAGACTTGCCTCTTGACCCAGGAGAAGAACATCCATGCCAGCAAACAAGCCACAGAGCCATGCTTTCTCCATCCCCAAGGTGACGAGCCCGTGAAGGAGATCTCCCCTTCAGTCTGGGAGCTCCACTCCACCTTAGCAAGGCTGAGGGTTAAGAACTTGGGTTCATTAGTCAAACTTGCCCTAACACAGCCTCTGACTTTACCACTTCTCAGCTCTATGAATTTGAGCAAGCTCCTAAAGTCACAGCTGTAAGCGGTGGTAACAGACCTGGTGGCATTAGGAGTTTTGCAAGGAGTAATCGTGTGTGTGCTACCTCACAGTACCTGGTGAGAAAATCTCTCAAAATGCCTCCTGATGATGGTAGTGGTGGTGATGTCAGGTTAACTGCTTATGATGCTTGTGCCTGTTGCAGAATAGTTATGCAATAAATATTTGCAGAAAGAGGGGAAGGGGAGGAAGGTGACATTGGACACCCAAGGAAACCTGATTGAAGCCTTAATTTTGACACAAAGCACTTCCTTCTGAGGTTTTTGAAACCCAAAATTTCAGAACCTTTAAATATGCGCATAAAGCTCAAATTTCTACAAGAGCCAGGCAGGTAACATAAAAGAAGAAGCTGGTATTTAGAGTCTAACACAAACAAGAGAGCACCAGCCTCTCTCAAAGAGGCAGTCACTCTCAACTCTGCACCCTTCCTCTGAGAGAAGCCAGAAATCCAGATCGTCATGTGAAATAGACCAAGTCTCATAACTAAGTCAATCACTGAAAAAATACTCCATGCGCCAAACAACACATTGCCTGCCAATGGGCTCACCCTACTCCCCGCCACCCTGCCTTTGTGGAAAGTGCTCTGGATGTTCCTCTTCCATTGTAAATGTTCCTCAGTCGGCACAGGAGACAAGTGTCCTTGTCTGTCAGTTGCAGCTAAGTTCAAAGGATGCTCATGACTTGAAGTCTTCACTTCCTGATGGTCATATCCTACAGTCTGGCCACCTAAAGAGGAATCCCCTACTTTCCAAAGGATGATGATATTAAGTGTAGTTTTTTAAAAAGAGTTATCATTTTGCAGCTAAAATAACAATAATCTACAAAATTCCTAACAACTTCCTGTAGAACTGCTATTATTACAATCTGGAGAGAGACTGATTCCATAGTTCACACAGCTTTGTTTGGTTTGGAGGGGAAGTCCGGCATTTTACAAAAATGTGGAACACTTAGCAATGGAATGACTTTTCCATAGCACTGACTGCCGACAGCAAGACACATAACCATATGTCTTCAAAATGTGATTTTAAAAACTCTACTTACTTGGGGAGGCAAATTCCCCTCTGCTCTTTGTATATTATGGTGATAATTTTCTATAGGCTCAAAGAGCCTCCCTGGTTATGCTTAAGGTTAGAGAAACCTGCACACCAAGAAGGGCCCAGGTTCAAATTCCCCTCTGTTGCCTACTCACTAGCTCTGTGATGCTTAGTAAGGCACTTAATGTCATAGTGCTTTAGTTCCTCCATATGCAAAATGAGGGTCATGATACTTACTTCACAGGGCTATTGAGAATATTGAATAGAATAACATATCTATGGGCATAATCCAAATCTGTAATAGGTGTTTACTGTCAATGTTGAATGAATCTAAATCTCTGCTTCAACAAAAAACCCTCTCCTATTTCTCATGATAAAACCTCCTGGCAATGTCATTAATCTTCTTACTAACTTTGGCAGCTCTGTGAAAAACAAAAAGTCTAAAAAACTGTAGCAGTTACATGTAAACTTGGGTGTTATGATCCACAGTGATCAAGACCTAGCGAGCAGAAGGCTGATGAAATTGCCCAAGGAGTAACATGGGGAGTGGAGAGGTTGATGTGGAGGTTGCAAAGGATGGGATTTAAAGGACGGGCTGGGAAAGAAAAGAAGATGGAGAAAGTGTGAAGGGGACAACAGAAGAGAGAAAAGGACAGCCAAAGAAAAACCAGTACTGCCAAGGGGGGAAGGTTTCTGGATGGAGCACACGGCCAGCAGTGGGAAAGGTCTGAGAAGTGTCCCTGAGTTACCACCTAAGCCACAGTGCCCTGAGTGAAGTACGGGGGACACGATGGCTCAGGCATTGTGTAAGTGGAAAATTTGATGATAACAAATTAGACAATTCTCCAAGAATATGGGCTGGGGTGAAAGGAGGGAGGGACATGGAGACAAAATTTTGGTTTTTTTAAAACATATGTGAATTTTGGTGAGCAGGAGCTAGATGAGAGAGGAAGGCTGACAGAAGAGAGGAGAGGACGAGGGGACAGATGGGTGAAGTGAGAATTGGATATTAATTCAAAACTGGAGCTTAGTAAAAAATATATACAAACACCTCTCATGTGATTCTCCATGAGCTGTCACTGGCCTTCATGTTTAGGCAGGAATTGAGAAAAGAGACTAAGAAAAGTAAAGAAGAGTAAGGAAATCAAAATATACTTGGCATTTTTTTGCTACCCAAGAAAGGATCTCTTAAAGCTCTTGCAGCCAGAAATGAAACATTCCCCTTTACCTTTTCCCTTAAAAGTCTATTCTTGCTGTAGAGTTTTCTGGCAAATGCAAATCTGCTTAGTGTTCTGACCAACACTATCCAATAGGCAATTCACTTTCACCAGGACAATGAATTAAACTTCGGTTGAATGGCCTTCTGGGATCTTATTAAAGATCTCTCATTACCTTATAAAATGAAAAATAAAAATAAGGCAATATGAGGGGATCTACATAGAATCCTTAGAGCTGGTGCTGTCCAGGAACAGTCTTGATTTCATTCGCTGCAGCTTGAAATACTGGTCACTGTAAGGCTGGCTCTTTCCCAACTAAGTAGATCTTGAGTTTATTGTAGATCTTGAGTTTTTTTCTGGCTGGGTTAGAATAACGTTTCCTACTAGAAATAAACATAGTGCTAAACTCTAAACAAAGCACTCAGAAAGTGTCCACTTCTGAGGTGGAGCTGAGCAAATCTTGGTGGCAGTTATGCTGGAGGTTTCCAGTATTGACTTCACAGGTGTTGGCTTCTCTACTTGGGCCCAGAGATGAACTAAGGCCTTTTTTTATATTAATGCTTCTCTTCTTCCAAATTATTAATCTAACAGCTATTCCCTCTAAAATGCCTACCTGTTTCCTGTGAGATCTGCTATCATCAGTCTGGGCTCTGCAGTCAATGTGAGAAGTAGTAGGCACTGGGCTGCTGTTGACCATCACACTGTGCTGCCTTGTGGAGAAATGCTTAAGGAACAGCGAGGGGGTTATGGACCTGTCCTCTGCTAGTGGCAGCAAAGCAAAAGCACAGCAGCTGATGGTCATGAGGAAACTCCCATCCCTGCCACTTTCAATCAGTATGATCTTGAGCAGGTTACAAACTTGCTTTGCCTCAGTCTTCTCATCTGTAAGATGGCTCTTCCATCAAAAGGTGATTATAAAGATTAAAATACAATTATGTGTACATGCACTTGGCTTGGTGTTTGCAACCCCTTAGTCTTTACTAAATGTAGCTATTGTTGTAAAATTGTACCATAAATGATCAGGCTCAGCTGGATGCCACCATCCCTGGATAGGTCAGTTAACTAGGCATACATATTCTCTCTTCGCTTATGCTTGGGACATATTATTTATATGTAATTAATACCTGTTTATGTATATTACTTTTGAAAAATGTGTACTCATTATGCACATAATGTCCCTTTTGATTGAGCTGGTCTTCTGTTCTGCCCTTCCAACTGCCCCATCCCAGCCATAGAGAAAGACATGTAGGGAAAGGTCTTACTGTCATGAACTCAGGGTAGCATTATAGCAATTAACCCAGTTGCCTAATTATAATCAAAGAGGGAATTTATCAATCCAGCATACTAAGACTTTAGAAATCTTCCCAAAGCTTTTTCTGGCTTGAAAGTAAAGACCTTATAGCATTAGCCCATTCACTTTATTGTGTGATTCACCGCTGGCAACCAATGTATCTCGAAGACTAACCTAGAAAGTCACTTTGCTTTCAGTTAAAAATTCAGTGGCTATTTCTTGGATGGTTTTGTGGTTACAGTGCTTATTTAATTGCTTATTTTAATTATGCTTTCTGTACATCACTTATAGGAAATTATAGTTTCAACCCTCAGACAAAGAGCTTAGAGACAGCAGTAGAGAAGAAGCCAAATTACTTCTTTACCTCCAAAACCTAGGCTCCTATGTCCACCTCCCTACACTCACCTCCTTCTCCATAACTCACTAGGGTGGTTTTCCAGGCACTATTAGGCAACTTCTCTTTCATAAGATGTAAAGCCAAGTGCTTCAGTCTTTGATGTTGCAATATTTATGACTGTGTACCTGTCTGACACACAAAATAACTCTAGAATTTATCCAGTACACTGGGCTAATACTCATTGGAATGTACAAGATTTCTTAAAATCAAAGAGTCTTAATAGGTCCATAAATACCTAAGATATCCATATGTAGGCCCAGTATTCCAGAGCTTTAGTCAAGTTCCACAGAGAGTTAAATTCCTCTCTCTTGGCCCAAATTAAGCCAGACCATTAAGTACTTTAATATCTAGGAAGTGCCATGTTCCTATCATCCTGAAATTTATTCTAAGGATGCTTTTTAAATGTTGCTGATTCTGTTATGACATTTTCTTATGAAAATTGATACAAGATATTTCCCAAAGGTTTCATAAGGGAATATTTGTGAATAGGTTATCTTAAATTAAGAACAAAGCAATATGTTAAGTTCTTCATTGGCTGCTAGAAAGTTTAGAGCCAAAGTGTGGACCTGCCTCATATACAAACAATTAGAATGTCTACACATAATAACCAGATATAGGCGAACAAGACTGATCAGACAATTATACATTTATAGTTTCTTTTGAAAAACCGACAGATATTAGTAGTACAATAATCCTAGCTATCCTGTGTATACTTATACGTAGTTTTCCCCTCTTCTTTTTCTTCTCCCCGCCTTCATCCTAGTTGCTCCTTCCTATCTGAGCAGTTTCTTTTCCCTTTCACAATATCTATTGTACCTTTCAGATTTTATTTACTCTCTCAGGTTCTTATAGTAAGGAGGAAATATGATGTTAAACATGTAAACCTGATTTATTTCACTTATGAGTATGGTCTCTCATTTCATCTATTTACTTATAAAAACTTCTGGTTTATCTTTCTTTATAGCTGAGTAATACTCCATTGTATAAAAGTACCACATCTTTTTTATTCATTCTTCCGTTGATGGATATCTGGGTTGTTTTTCTTTAATTTTAAAATAAAAACAATTTTAAAGAGAATGTCAGCACATGTTTTATGCGAGTTGCCATTGAGGGTTGAGCAACCAATAATAATGCCCATTTACCCCCACCTGGGTTCTGACTAACTGAGAAATAGACACATGAGACAGACCAGTGGAGATCCAAGAGTCCACTTTATCGCCAGACAAAGCAGTGGGGGAAGACAGCTTGGTGTTGCAGCCCTACAGAAGGATATCAGGTCTCTGCAGACAAGTAAGTGCACTTGCCCTCCGGAGGAGAGCTTCTCAGCCTCTTCCCTGGGGGACACTCAAGTGCGCCCCCTGTGCAAGGTGCACTTGGCCCCTCCCTGAAGGAGAAGCTGGGGTGAAAGGCCAGGAGCGCACCTCAGAGAGGAGCCTGCTCAGGGCGAGGGCAGCAGCCACCCACCAACACTGACTTCTTTCCTTTATTTTCTTTCCTACCTTGATTCTTCTTTTGCCTAGTTCCCTCAGCTATTTAGCTAATTGCAGCAGCATATAAATTTTTGTAAAACTCCTTTGACTTTTAAGGGAAATACTTTGGGGCAAATAATTTAATTGAGGGGCAAATGTATTTATTTTGAAATTACTGGAATTTTTATTTTTTAAAATTATTTATAATTATTATTATTTCTTTATTCTTTAGATAGGATCTTGCTTCAGTGTCCAGGCTGGCCTCAAACTCCTGGACTCAAGCATTCCTCCTGCTTCAGCCTCTTAAGTGGCTAGGGCTACAGGCATGTGCCAGTGCATCTGGCTTTCACCAAATTTCGAGTGCCCTCAGAAGAAGGGATTGTAGGAGACTGTAGTGAGCGAAGAGTTTTCCTCCTACTTCTCAGTGAGTCACTTAAAACTCTTTGTGCCTTATTTGTCCTTCATGAGATCATTTTACTCAGTTTTAAAACACAAAGAAATACATGGATTTAAGTCACATGAACATGGTCCACACCGAATTATCTAGAGTTCGTTTCTGCAAAGAAGACAGATATGATAAAATGTTCACTCATGAACCCACTTTAGACGAGTCCATGCCAAGATTGTGACAAATGTGTATGATGCATTTAAGAGAATCAACTTGAAAGATTATTGTATTTCAATGGAGATGTTAGTACTGAGAGAATTTTCTTAATTCCTTCTTTGGAATGGCTATTGGAGACTTTAGAAAGTATCTCAGATATCCTCAAAACAGAGAAATGCTCTTTCTGGTGAACCTAAGTTTGGAAACAACTCTTCAGACTTGTATGTAGTAAATCCTGTATCTACTCAAATTTGGTGACAAAAGTTTAGTTGAAAACAAGAATGCGAGGAGAAAATATGGGAACACGTGTGTGATCTTGGATTTGGCACCAACCTCTTAAATGTGACACAAAAGCACAGGGAGTAAAAGTGCAAAGAAAACCTCCAGGGTGGGAGAAAGTATGACGAATCATCTACTTGACATATATTCAGAAGATATAAAGAATCCCTACAGTTTGGTAACAGAAAACAACAATCCAAATTATAAAACGTGCCAAGGGCTCACCAGACACTTTTTCCATGGAAGAGATGAAAGTAGCCACGAAGCATACGAGAAGATCATTCGTCCTTAGGATGAAGCATTACATCGGAACAGTGACTCATTAGGCAAGTGCAAATGAAAGCTACACGAGCCCACATCACACTGGGATGGCCATAACTTAGAAAAAAGTAAGGAAAAGAGCAATTGTGGAAGAGGAAATGAAGGAATTGGAAACCTTAGACACTGCTGGTAGGAATGTAAAATGGTGCAGCTCTTGTGGAAAACAGTATAGGGGTTCCTCAAAAATTAGACACAGAAGTACCATAGGATATATATATATATGTATGTATATATCTATATCTATATATATAGAGAGAGAGATAGATATATATATATCCCAAAGATTTAGGAAAAGGGTCTGAAAGAGATATGCGTATGTCCATATAAATGGCCAAAAGGTGGAAATAACCCAAATGTCTCTCACTAGGTGAATGGATAAACTATGGCATGTCCACACAATAGAATGACATTCAGTCATAAAAAGAAAATACTGATCCGCACTACAATATGGATATACTGTGAAAACATTACCCAAGCAAATAAGCCAAGCGCAAAAGGACAAATACATGATTCCACTTATGTGAGGTACTAAAATAGGCAAATTCACACATGTTAACCCAAGCATGGTGGCACACACCTGTAATCCCAGCAGTCAGGTGGCTGACACAGGAGGATTGCTGAGTTCAAGACCAACCTGAGCTATACAGTGAGTTCAAGGCCAGCCTGAACTACATAGTGAGACACTGTCTCAAAACAAATAAACAAAAAATTCACAGAGATAGAAAGTAAATTAAAGGTTACCTGAGAAGAGGAGGGGAATGGGACATTATTATTTAATGAACACAAAGTTTTTATTTGGACTGATGAAAGGATTTGGTAGATATTTGTGATAGTTTCACAACACTGTGACCATCATTACTGTCACTGAATTAAACACTTTAAAACAGTTAAAATTTTGTTTTACTTACATAAAAATTTTGTTTTCATATAAAGAATTGAAAAAAATTAGACCCTCCCAAATTCAAAGACCCAGTCCAAAACTGGGCATCTGAGATGAATACACACTTCTCAGATGAAGAAATACAAATGGCAAATAAATACATTTTAAAATGTTCAACATCATTAGTCATTTGAGAGATGCAAATTAAAACAACACTGAGATTCCATCTCACCCCAGTAAGAATGGCTACCATTAAGAAATCAACCAACAACAAATGCTGGCGGTGGCTGTGGGGAAAAGGAACCCTTCTTTGACTATTGATGGCAATGGGGACTGGTGCAACCACTTTGGAAATCAGTCTGGAGATTCCTTTTTTTTTTTTTGGCGGTACTGGGGATCAAACTCAGGACCCTGCGCTTGCTAGGCAGGTGCTTATTCCACTGAGCTATATCCCCAGCCCCTTAGTCTGGAGATTCCTCAAAAAATTAGGATTAGAGGTCCCATTTAACCTAACTATTCGCCTTCTGGATATTTTCCCAGAAGCATTAAAAATATCATACCACAGCAATAAAAGTGCACCATGCTTTTATAGCAGCATAGTTTGTCATAGCAAAATCTTGGAAATAACCCAAATGCCCATCAACTGAGGAGTGAATAAAACGATGTGGTATTTTTATACAATGGAGTATTACTCAGCTATAAAGAAAGATAAACTTGAGGCTTTTATAGGTAAACGGATGCAACTAGAGACCATACTCATAAGTGAAATAAGTCCGACCCACATATGTATCACCGTATTGTCTCCCTAATGTAATAACCTGAAAGTATAAATAAAATCTGAAAGGTAAAATAGATACTGTGAAAGGGAAAGAAACTGCTCAGTAGGAAAGAATAACTGGGAGGAGGGAAAGGAGAAAAGTGAGAAAGAAAAAAGGAAAAAATATACGTCTATATACACAAGATAGCTAAGGTAATTGTAGTACTAATTTTTATTGGCTTATTAAAAGGAACGGTTAGTGTTTAATTGTTTGATCAACTTTGCATAACTATATCTGGTAATCTGAGCAACTACTTTGAAGATAAGCAATACAACAACCATTGCTGATTTCCTATCATCTTGTTTTGAAATTCTGTATCATTTTTAGTGTTTGTGTTGTTTTATTTTTGTTATTTTATTATTATTCTTTTCTCTTTAAAATAAAAAATGAAATAAAATTTTGTTATGAAGTATTAAATAGAAAATATATGTTATTAAGCACCAGTAATAAACAAATCTTAACTATATATAACCATAATTATAAGAGTTCAAAATCTACAAGATAAATTTATATTTGTAAAAACCTTGCAGTCCTTTCTTTTGACAAATGCATTGTTGAAATATTGAAGTGGATATGGGTCCTGCATCAACATTTGAGTTTTTTTTAATCTCAAGACCCCTAGAAGAAGAGACAGCTTCCGCCTGCCTTCTTTGAAGGCAAAGCTCTGTATCAGAATAGAAAAGAGGAGAAATGGGGAGATTTTGTTATTCAAAAGAATGTATACTGATTGGCCTAATCTCATGGCTCACTTCCCATGAAAAGGAAATTAGATAACTTACGTTTAGTCAACTAAAGTCCATACTAACACCTTAAAGAGGGAAATCTTGCCACGTGTCTTCGGGTGTTTTTTCCCGTCTGCAGCCTGGTTGTGGAGTTCTTTGGTCTCCCCTTCTCCCTGCTAAGCTGAAGCATCACAGGTGGTTGCTCACGTGCACCCCGTTCTCTTCCAGAGCATAGGAAACTTGGAAACATGACTGTGACCGTGAAGAAGACTGTGCCCTCCCCGGAGGCGGTGCAGATTCTCTACCAGCGAATGAGATACGAGTACGAGTTCTACCGCTACGTGAAGGAGCAGTTCCACCTGCTGAAGCGCAAGTTTGGCCTGAAGTCCCACGTGAGCAGGCCCCCCCTGAGACCGCAGTTCTTCATCCCCACCCCTTTGGAAACCGAGGAGCCGATCGATGATGAGGAGCAAGACGATGAAAAGTGGCTAGAAGATATTTATAAGAGGTGATGCCGACTCCAATTGCCGCCCTGGCTCTATCTCCTGTTCCAAAAAGATTTTTGTTTGAGGGAAGAAAAATCCTGAAGGGACTTTAAATTAATGCTCGGGTGCATTAAAAAGAACAAAACATTCCCACATGTTGGGGTCATGGGGAGATGCCCGGTTTTGCGGGTGTTGTTTGTTTAAGCTTATTCTGTGCTTTCTCTTGGCTCCTTGGGACTTTCCCAGGTACCCAGATGGCTCCACAAGGCATCAAGTCCTAAAATAGCCTTTCCCCACCCCTTCCCCATACTATGGAAGAAAGAGGAGAAATATATTCCACAGCCCAATAATTTATCATTTGTAAAATGACTTGTAAAAATATTAGCTTAATGGTAGAAGACATCAGACCTGTATATGTCAGTAGAAATATAAAACCACTTCATAGACCAGGGAATCTGCTTAGAAGCATCTAAGAAGAGAAGGTAAGATAAGAACAGCAAAGAAAGGGTGTCCCTGGTTAAATGGTTTCTGCTCACATGGGTAGAATTCTGCCTTTCGTCCATCTCGGGCCCACTGTCACCAAAAGCACTGCACTTAGGTCTGAAAGAACAAGTTGTCTTGTGCCACGTCCCCAATCCTTCAGAGCCTGGACTACCTTTCAAAGTCAAAGCAGACAGCAAGTTTCGTGGAGACATTCTAACTCCAGGCACCATTCATTCTGACAGTCACCACAGCAGCATAGCAAGGAAAAGGACTTGTGTTGCTGTGCAAGGAAGAGGGTAGGCAGCACAGAGCCGCTCTGGGGGCCACATGCAGCAGGAAAAGAACCCGGTCATGTGCTTTGCACCCAATCTGAAACATCTGTGTTCATGGCGCTGGTTTAAGTGGAAGTCTCAGGAACCAGTTTAGCTCTGGCACTTGCTTGTATGGCAAGACTTCTAAACCTGATCCCAGACAGCATAATCTCTGAAGTCAACCCCTGCCAGCTAGGGTCTTATTTGGTATCTGGTGCCTACTTGTTTTTAGTAACAAGGGGTCCTGAGTTCTTGCAGGCAGGAATAGAACTGTAGTCTTGTTTGTTATGGCATCTGCTTGCTCTTAAGAACCCTTACCAAGTACATCAAAAGCAGAAAATAGGGGGTCCGGATTATAGGAGACTGTCTGACCAGCTTTACGAGCAAACAAATGCCCCTGTATGATGGGAGTAGATGCTTGGCAGTTCTTCTATTCTCAAATATCCCATCTGCCCACCTTCCACCCCCTCATCTGCCCCTACCCATTGATTCAATTATTAGAAATATTTTCCCTTAAATTCTGGAGTGTTTTTCACCTTTTCAAACAATGCTGATGGTTCGTGTTCCCCTGGGTGGATGTCACTAGGAGCCAGGATGCAGAGGCAGAAGGAGGAAGGATGCTTGTGAGAAATTTTGTCTGCTCCATTTTTCCCCTTAGAGCCAACCCATCCAGAGTCGTTTCTGCAAAGTGAGTCAGAGGACTGAAGACTCTGACTTTAGGCAATCTACACATTTTCTGCTTTTCGGAAAACAACAGCCTCTCTGGAATTTTTTTTTTCTTTCTTTACTAAAACTGAACAGTGGCTAAGATACAAAGCCAGTCACTTGGAACCTGCTGAGAGTGTAGTGAAACTACTCTATCATGAGATACATTAAGAAGGCTCCAGCCCAAGACATCCAGTGAAGACAGGGGCCACTGAGGCACCAAGTCCAGTACTTGTGGGTTTTCATTCTGTTTCAAGGGACTGGGGCAGCAAAGTGAATAAGGGATATGTTCACAGAGTAAGAAATATCCTTTGTCCTGTGCAAAGAGACCTGGGCCCTACTATTAGGCATACTTTACAAAACAGTCTAAAAACAGCTATCATATTCACAACAGTATAAGAAGTGCTGCCTGGTATGTAGTGAGTCATTTCTACTAAATTACATAAAAAGAATGATGGTAAGTTTACACCCTGTGCAATCTCACAATCTGAAAATAAAGTTCCAGTGGCTAAGTTTTCTCTTCTGTTAGAACACCAGAATAGTTGGTCATTCAACAAATCCACCCTCTTTCTGCAAGCTCACATGGACACTTTCACCTGTGTGTTCAAAGGTACTTATTTTCGGCAGTGATCAGTATAACTTCACAACAAAAGATGCCAACTGATTATTTGTAGGGGCTGTTTATTTTGTCCCAACAAACAGCCCCTAGTTCCTAAAAGTCAATGCACTTCATTGGTTTATTTGGTACACATGACAACATTTATTTGGCCCTGGGCCCAATATAGTTTGTAGGTCATGAAATATACTGTACATTTTACATAGTTTAATTTAAAAAATACATTTTAAGCTAGTTGATCTTTGACTGCCTTATTTATTATAACCTTTCAGCACATTCCAAGGTTTTAGTTACTCAGGAAGGAGTTAATTAAAATGATTTTATTTTGGTCTGATGGATGTTTTTTAAAAGGAAAATTATTATTATGAACCCTCAGCCTACTTTCCTTGAGTGCTGTAAAAGTGCTTGTAAATCTTTTTTTTTTCCTAAAGAAGAAAAAAAATGATGTTTGACATTGATGGAAATTCAAAAATATATATGGAACTGAAACATAAGCTTAGCTAAAATAAAAGCAATCTGTGTTTGAGATGAAGCGCTCCTTAACTTATTCATTACCTATATAAATAAATGAACATAAATAAGTTGCCATTTCTTCCATTCTGTTGATAACTGGAAGCAAAAATGCCTGTAAATCATCACAGACCCCTCAACCTTCTTAATCACAGCAAAATTTTTTTCCTTGAGGTGTCATTTGGAAAAGATACATTTCTGAAAAATCTGTCAACTTTCATTTTTGTAACTATAAGATACCCAAAAACACTGTCAAAAAATGACTGAATCTTCTCATTCATGTAGTTATGAATATAAACTAGTAAACCACAGACATTATTTCTGTTGCTACTTTTTGGCTTGGTGTCAGGGTGCTGCCCTGGAATCCTTGATTTCTAACCTGGGTTATCAAGGCTGCATATGTACAGTAAGGTAGGGAAGAAAGGACATACCACGTCTCCTAGTGTTTAAGCTGATCTGTTTCTCAGACATTCAGAGTCTCAAACACTGGATGATTCTAATTTCTCAAGAGGTCTTGACCCAGAAATACCCATCCTGGAAAATCTCACTGCTGTGCTCCAGTGGAACTTACTTACAGAGAAGAAATAGAGAGAGAGAGAATCCCCATGCTCTCTAGAAGTTGAACGCTACATTCCAACCACCTGTGACTCATCTGTAGAAGAAAGAACTCAGTCTTGATATTAGGGGAAAGACAACTCCATTTTGAGAACAACATGATTTATTTCCAGAATCAAAACATATTAAGCAACAAGTGATAAGTATGAACCTTCTCTACCATTTAATTTGTACTTCTGTAGTCTAGTTAAATAAGTTTGAATGCAATGTAAAGTCAAAACTACTAAGCAAAAGTTGGACTGTCCATATCTGTTCTTGTTCAGTTGGCCTGCAGTTCTTTATAAATGTGTTGCTTCCTAGAAGTTACTCCTGTGAGCTATTTGCTTTAAATTAATTTTATAGATAATAGCAGTATTTCTCCCAACACAAAATGCCGATTCATTGCCATTAAGATAAATACCCTTGTAGGTCAAAACTGTGAATTTCCCTCAAGAACATGTAAAGATGATTTATTTTATGAAATAATATACTTTGCATCTGATAGTAAAGAAACCTATAAAAATAAACAAAATATATGAACATTCTACTACAGAAAAACCTGTGTTAGGCTAAAACCACTACTAAAGATCTGTTAAGAAAAATAAACAGAACTTCTCTCTCAGCCCACAGAAGTCCTTGTCATAGGGCCCAATGTAGTAGGCAGCGTGGGCTACCAGAGACAGTGCCATAGACTGGGAGCTTCACTGATGGAAATTTATCTTCTTATAGTTCTGAAGACTGGAAGTCCAAGAACAAGGTGCCAGCAGGGTGGATTAGTTCTGCATCCTTTCTTCTGGACCTCCAGATGGCTGTCTCCTCTGTGTCTTCATGTGGTTTACTTCCTGTGTGTTATGTGTCTATGCTCACATTTCCTCTCCCACCACCGTACTAGGGATCTAACTCAGAGCCTCATGCATGCCAGGCAGACACTCACACTGAGCTGTACACCATGAGTAAAATTTCCTCTTCTTATAAGAACCCCAGTCATGCTGTATTAGGGCTCATCCTAAAGACTGCCTTTTAACTTACAAATTTCTTTGAAGATCCTATCTCAGGTGTTGGTCAAGACTTCAACATGTAGACTTGGTGGAAACACAGTTTATCCCATGGCTCCCTGATTGCAGCAGAACAATTAGAGCAAAATAATTGAGTTCCACCTAGGAGACAAGGGAGCCTCAAATTGGAGCTCCTAGCGTTGCCGCAGAGCTCAGCACTAGTGAGCTGGCCAAGGAAACCAAGGTCCAGGGAGGAAGTGCAAATATATCACACACTAACATTTTCCATTAAAACCTCACTGAATTAACTTTTGAGCATCTACCAAATTAAAACTTCAAAGCGATGATGGAGCCAAAGTTCACCTCCTGACCTAGAACCTGGAATGGAAATGGAGAGAGACATCCAGTCACATACAGAACCACCTGCCACAGTGGAATTTTATGTGCTCACCTATGGGTTTCCTGGAAATCAGAGCTGAGCACCCCCTCCCTACTGGTGCTCAGTCACATCTTCCAGGACAGATAGAAAATGAGTGTTTTATGCTAGAATGTTCTCACCTCTTAAAAGGACACAGAGAGGTTCTTGTTTCTCAGTAAACAGGCTTGGGTCTTGTTTGCCCTTCTCAAAGGCAAAATGAAGGTTCATGTCCTACTTCCTGTGAGAAGTTCCACATGGACCCACCTGAAAAACTACAGTCAAAATGTAGCTCATAAAACTAGTTGAATTTGAGTGCAAACAGGTCTCTGGAAGGCAGAACTAGAGGTTAACCAGGCCCCAACCCTGTGCAGGCCTTGCTCACTGACTGTTTTGCTGGAGAATTCCTTTCAGCCTAGGGCAGGCTTGGCTCACTGCTCCCAGCACTGCTAATTCCCAAGGAACACCCAGACCCACAGATGTTCATGGGTCGCAGAATTGTGAACTGACCACTTATGCATTTTGGATTTCAACTTGTAAACATGGGGATTCCCTCTTAAAGGGGGAGGGGTGAGGAGGAAAGAAAAATCACCATGCAAAGGAAAAATGTGAGCAATTTTTTTCCTTTTGGAATCTTGGCGGGTGAGTTTAGCTATCTTCAATCTGGCTTTTACCAGATGCTGTATGCTTTGAGCAGGCACGGAGCCGTCTGCCCTTGGGGGTTGTGCTGCCAGAACATTCAGACTTGACCTGTAACACCCCTTTTATTCCAGTCCCAAGCAGAGACAGCTCGGAGGATGGGACCTGCCAGATACAGCATACTGACTGCACAATGCAGACGACTCGATGAAATCAGGAAGCAGTGATTATTGAGGGAAAGGGCTGCACACCAGAAAAGTCCTGGGTTCAAATCCCAGCAGGTCTATTTCACTGGGCTTCAGAGTAAATCACTTGACCTCCAAGTGCCTGAAGTCAAACCAGCTGGAAAGCTCTAGAGAGAAAATAAGAGGTCTACTGAGATCCACCAACTGCTTCTGGGATGAACTTTCCCTACCCTCCACCCCTAAACACCAGGAGACTAAGCACCACAGTCCTGCAGTTGATGAAGGACTCATTCTCATCACAGAACACTGTATTCCCTAGCAAGAAAAACATAATTGCACTTATTCCCAGGTCTGTCAAGACCCCATCCTGCACATCTGTAAGCGTTGTTGTCCAGCCTACTGGACAGTGAGTTCATAGAAAACCACACTCTTGAAATGTGAACAGAACTGTACTACACAGAGTTGGGGTAATAGAGAAGAGATCTTCCTTAAAGAACTGTCTAGTCACCATCTCCTGATCTGCTTCTGCTGTTCTACTTACTGTGCTATTGTCTAAAACAAACCCACTTTGTAGTTTTCCATTTTTCTCAAACATGCTTTAAGAGGAGTTTGCCTAGCTGTCAGTTACAAGATTCATCTTTAGTTTACAGTTTTCAGTACAGGCTTCCTCTAACTTCTTCAAAGTGCCCTGTGTATTTATGAGCCTGTTAATAGCAATAACAACAACAACAATAATAAAAATCTCACATCCATTTGAATTAATGAGTCGTCACAAGGAAAAATTTTTATAAAAATTCAGAATCTTACATGCTTTGGTGCTGCACTTTTTGAAGTCTTGTTTCTCACTCCCAGAAGTAGCATCATGACTATGATGTAGGAGAAATGTGGTAGTGATTTTGTGGGTTGGTGATGCTTTCAGCATGGCTAATCCTTTTGACTCAACTATAAAACTTCCATGAATTGGGACTTTAATACATTGTATTACTAACTTTTCAAATATGAAAGAAAGTTAGGGTACTGCCCACAGCTTTCTAAGAGTCATCCTGTTTGTATCAAATCTACCTTCTTTTCTTCAGCACACTTTCATATTTGTTACCTGTCTTTGAATCAAAGATAATGAAATCCTGATCCAGTGCACAGTCTCAAAACAATAAGCATTTTAAAAATCACTGTTAAATACTTTGGAAAATGCTACAATTCTGAGTGTGGTGTCACATGATACAGTGGTATATGAAGGGCACCCTAAGGGCTCTGAGATGTACTAAAGTTACCTTAGGAAATCAGTTCATCTTTGCCAAATCCCAAATACTTAAAAATCATTTGATATGGAACCTCTATTTGAATGAGACCGTTGCTTATTTGTAGAACCAGTGTTCTGGAGCTGATGCTTTGAGAAACATTGCTTCAATAGCTATCAGTACATCGCATTTCTCTGCACTGGAAGCACTGCTTTACTTGCCTTCTGCTCTGGTTTAGTTTTGGGCTTTCCAAATGGCCCATGTATCCTGCTCCAGAAAAAACATATTTGCAGATGATTCATATTTTGACAAATACAAGATGGGGACCTTTTTAGTAAAGTGATTAGAAATCATCTTTCAGGGTTTTTTTTTTGTTTTATTTTTTTCATCTTTTAGTTTTGCTTATTCTCCCAAATTACAGTCTCTTATCTCAGGAAAAAGTAAAAAATTTTTTAAAAGTAAAACGCATATTTTCTGGCATCATCTGTACACTTCTGATCAATTTACTGTCCCCATAACAATCAGCGTTCCAACCCAGTGGACTAAAGCGTTTCTGTCCCTCTTTCTTCCCTGACTTATGGTTATTTGTTCAAGAGGAAGAAAGATGGTGGCAAAACAGACATCTCAGAAGCTCAAACAAGGCTGGCAATTGGAAATAAGGATCCTCAGCCACCATGCACGGGGCAGCTCTGTTGTTCAGTACACTAGAGGGAGCCGTGTCCACAACAATTTACTCAGAAGCTTAAGTTCTTTCCAAACCAAATTTTTCACCCATACCTGCTTATTTTCCTGCAAGATGGATCAGAAAGAATTCATGGGTAGCAGATTTGAATCACAGTGTACTCAATCATTATCTCTCCTGCATCATATGATTAATATCAGTTTATTTTAAAATACTGATTTATTTTTACAACCAGTCTTTATCAGATCATCTTTTCTGGGTGTGTTGTACAATTACAAGTTTGAAATTCTGATTCCATAAGTGAGAAGTGACCCACAGGAAGAGTGTCACAGATAGCCCTCAGGAAACATCGTAATTGCAGCTACAAAGGTTAGTGGATGACACCAAAAAAGTAAGGTTGTTGGAAGATGTCAAGAAAGCCATCCTGTCCCATTAGCAAGACAGTACAAGCTGGAAAAAGAAGTGATTCAGGTAACTTTCAGTTTCAATTTTTTTGTTTTTTTTTAAATTGTTTAATATACAAGGATTTATTGGCACAAATCATGACTAAATATGAAGAATATGAGAGGCCAATCAAGACCTCGATAAGCAGAAGGTTTTATGTGGGATTGAGCTACGCCTCAAACTATGGTGGAATTTGAAGATATTAACAGGGCATATCCCTGTGAAAGATGTCATCCGTGTTTACATACTGGGGGTGCAGGCTCCAAGAAGTCCAATAATGAAGCAGTGGTACCGCAGGAAATGGCTTGGCTAAGATGTACAGCTGAGCCCAGTGTCCATGGGTTGTTTTTCTTTTTCATTGCTTGTAAGAAACAAGATTGTGTTGATCACTGAGGATTCTGAAAGAAACATTTACTTTAAGGGCAATGGGGCACCCTTGGACATTTCAGAATGGACCCAAAGGAACTGGTTTTTCTTTTTCTAAATTAAGTAGCAGGTGAGCTAATGAGTTTCCCTTTTCCTTTTCCCCTAAACACATAAACTTTTATTTGCAGGCTCCATATCCCAGAGGCTGATCCCTGTGGATCACGTACTCCTGGCTTCCCACCCACCATCTTTCAGTTAGGTTTGCCCGGTGCCTGGCACTCAGGACATGGGGACCACCTGTGTACAGCTCTGCCTCCTGTGTGCTATATACTGGGTGAAGACAAAGCAAACTTAGGGTTGTCTTCACATATGCCCTGGGGGACAGTCTGTAGGATTTAAAAAGAAGGATAGAAGCCAGAAGTTGAAGATACTCCTTTTCTAATTTCAATCGGGAAAATACGTCCTGCACAAAGGTGCTCAGTAGTTATTTACTGAGTTGAATGGACCCAAAAGAGCTAAAGGACTAAGCAGCATTCACTGAGTATTTCCAGCTTGGTAGCAGCACAAGTAAAATAAATGAGACAGTGAGCTGAGGAATCCCCCTTATGTGGACAGTGGAGTTCAGTTTGGAATGTGTGGATGAGCTGACTTCCCGTGACTGCCCCTGCTTCCTCCAGGTCATTGTCTTTAAAGGCCAGGTTCCCAGTGGGGATTACAACAGGCTCTCTTGTGGCCTTGAGCAAGTCGGATTAGATTCCAGATCCCCTCCAGTTGGCCCCATGAGTACCATACAAATTCATAATTAATCACTTTCTAGATGCACCACAGTACAAAAAAAGTTGGGGAAGTCTGGTTCTAATTTTTCTCTACCCAAAATAAGAGTTTTGTTGGTTTGTTTTCATTTTTTTCTTAAAGCAAGACTTTTCTTTCCTAGTTCAATAATTCCTTTTTTTTTTTTTTTAAAGTATTCATTGTTTTACTGCCAGGTAAACATATATAGGCAGCAGAGAACAGATTCACCTTCAATAAGGTGACCTGTTTAATTATCCTAGCAAAAATAGGTTAGAAACTTGTTCATCTCAGATTGCTTCAGACCAAGTGGGGTGGAACATAGCAAAAGTGACCTAAAAGCAAACCTTTGACCTGAGTCCTGAGTAGCAGCCTCAAACAAACTGGCACCAACCAGTCACAGAATTAAGTGCCCCCCACCCCTGCAAATGAAACCAGGTCTAAGACACAGTTTACAACCCTTGTGCTAGAAGTCACTACCTTGTGCTAGAAGTCACTACCACGTGTACCTAAAGCCTCCACATGAACCCACTCAGTGACATGATTAGATGATAAAGGGTTTCTATCATTATAAATTTATTGATCAGCTAAACCCTGTTATCAACATCAATACCTAGTCTTGAAAGTCATCCAGAAAAAGACTTTTCTATGTAATATTTGATAATGAAAATATACTAAAATTGAAATAGTATTAATATTTTAGAAGGCATAAATTTAAAATACAAGGACTGTTCATTTGGTTGCCTAGTTTAGAGATCAAAGGTAAAGATTTATTTCAGTTGAATATAACCGTGCAGCACATTTATACAGTTCCACGTCATGCTTTAAAATGTGTCGTGTGTGTTTTAGCAGCTCTGGGTATAAATGGTTCATGAGTTAAGGAACTAAGGCTGCAAGGGGCAAATAGATTTATACAAGGTGACGTGCTTGGTAGTAGATTCTAGAACTTTTTGCCTCCTTGTCTAGCATTCTTTTGTCCAAATTATGCTGCCATGACAATGAATAAAAAAGGCATTGTCATGTTTGTTCATTCATTGAGTACATTTAGCAGACAGTAACTTCAGGGTTCTCCCATGAGCCCATGGGAGTGAATACAGCATTTCAACCTGTGGCCTGAGAGTCTGAGTAAACATAAGAGAGACAGCAGCGCCTTATGTGCTTTTCCTTTTAAACTGTAATTCTAGATGTCAGTCTAACGTGGAATACTTTCCTGAAGTAAGGCTGTATTTTACCTGGTTTGGGACTTACGACATTCTACTTACAGTATCACTTTAGCTCAAACTGTAGTATTGACGAAGAGAAAAGAAATGTGAAAGTTTTACTCACTGGTGTACAGGGTGTGGGGCGGGGAAGAGGTCGGGGAGGGGAAGGAGGTCAGGGTCAGCCTCTGCCTCCCTTCCCTCCCTTCCCGAAGACCTCCATTTAGGCCCTGGATTTCCAGGCCCTTAATTGCATGATGGTCAGGTGAGATAAGAGAAGTGTGTTTTAGTCCCAGCTTGCTCTGAGGCAGTTATTGGCAACCCCAACCCTCGGGGTATTTTCCTGACTGGTCAGAACACTGACCAGAAACCCAGAAACATTTTAAGGACAAAAATAAGTCACTGCTGCCTTCGTCCTCCACATGGAGCCTCAGATCCTGTAAACACTCTTAGCTCTCAGGAAGTTCGCGTGTTCACCCCTCTACATACCCTCTTCTGTGTCTGCTTTTTCACTGCTTTATAAAATAGAATAAATAAATGCACACCACTCAAAATTAAAGTTTTTTATTTTATAACATCAAAAACACCTCTGTGCTCCAGTGAATTAACAGAATTTACTTATATCACACAAGAGAACATGAATAAGGTGAATCTGGGAGCGGGAAGAATTTTAAACAACTCACAAAGGGAAAAACCACAAAGGAAAAACTGTAGAAATTCTGAGGTTAAAAAAAAAACACAAGGCCAGGCATGGTGGCGCATCTCTGTAATCCCAGCACCCAGGAGGCTGAGGCAAGAGGACTTCATGAGTTAGAGGCCAGCCTGGACCACATAGTGAACTCAAGCCCAGCCCGAACTACTTGTCCGAGACCCTGTCTCAAAACAAAAACAAACAAACAAACGCACAAAAAGTAAGCAACAAATTGATGAGAGGAATATTTACATTAGATAGGCAAAAGAAAGATCAAAATTATCCATATAAAAATGTATATAAATTAATATAAAGTAAAATATGTGCAGAGAACATAGTTCTCAGAATTTAGCCATGCGAAAAGCTAAGAAACAAGAAAATAATGTTCCTCTCAGTAATAGCCAAAGAAATTCAGAGTGAAGCAATATGACGGTACTGTAGACAATTTAGGACTAATGTATTTAAGTACTGATACCTGGGATGCGAAAACAGGGAGCTACTCTCATTCTGTCTGTGATGGGAGTAACATGGGAGCATTCTGAAAAGGAATCTGACAAATCATATCACAACCCACGATCAGCACTGAGACTCTCTGATAATCAGTCTGAGCATGCCCCAAAATGCTGATTGCAGAGCTATAGCCTCAGATCCAAAATCTAGAATCACTGAAAGCTAATCTGCATGTCAGATCAAAAGTGACTGAAAGCCTCAGTCTAAAATACTGTGATAACACTTACCTCTCAACCTCCAAGAAATGTGAACCTAGCTTTTACCATAGAACAATGTAGGTTAGAGAATGCTGCTTAAAGAAAAAACAGTTAAGCTAGTCTTGTTATCTGATAGTCAGCCTGGGCGTAAACCTCAGAACTCTTTCCTACTCATTGTCCGACCCTAAGCAGCCCCCAAAGGTGGAGATACTTGCCCATGGTCTGCTTACCCTGTTAGCTTCAGCAGGCCATTCTAAGTTGAATAAAAACACACATTCGCCAACCACAGGTAATTTTCCACACTTTCCGTATGGATGTAGTTAGGGATGGATTTGAAGTTGGAGCTTTTCATTTGGATGAGTTATATTTTAATTAAGAAGCTCACTCTGAAATTTCACTGTGTCAAATATTCCTAGAATAATTAAACCACATCCCAGTACTTCTTTTCTCCCCCCAGTATTTCTAACTAATTGCATTATACTTAAAAATTTGTTGAAATGGAATTGGCTGTGACAAGCACAAATCCACATGTAATTGTATCTCGCCCAATTTGCTGAGATTTTAGCAGAGCTCAGATTGCTTCTAGTTGCCAAGTGAACACAGGGGTTATTTTCTAGGTCATTGCATGAGAAAATATATGTATCTTTCATACCTTGTAAATTTGTTATCCCCAGCATCACATTCATAAATGAAAGAAGAGACTTGTCATTCTTATGGTCGTAACCTAGATTGGAACAATCCTGTTATTGTCTGTTTTTGCCAAGAGCCAACAAGGCAAGTTCCACCTCCTTAGCAAACAGTATAATCTAAAGTTCTGAGCTGATAATCTCAATTTGTCTCTGTTTTGTGTTTTCCCTCTGTCCTGCATGGTGCCAGACACACAAAGCCAGCGCCTTTTTGTGTCCAGAAAAACTGGTGATTTCACGTTCTTCACACCTTGGGTCAAATTTTATTCTTCACTGCTTATAAATATACTTTTGTTAATTATGTCCTGATTGGTTTCAGGTATGCTACTTAGAAACCCAACTCCAACTAGTTCAGACAAAAAGGAAATTTGTTGAAAGAGCAGAAGGGTATCTATAAAATCAGGAAAAACTGAAGAACCAAAATGAAAGGCTAAGGAATAGCAAAACTTGAAGGCTGCTGGCATGAGTCACTTATCTGAAGCCTCTGTTTTTTCTCATGCAGATCAACAGAAAATGTGCCTTTTTTGTACCCATCAAAGCTCCCAAATGTCATTCTCATAATTTCTGTCACCAAAGAGGTACTGGCTCCCTGCTAGTTACCTTTCACAAAAATCTGAGGAAGGGAAAAAAAAAAGAACCACTAATTGGCTTGGCCAGAATCAAGCCTCCGCACCAATAGAAAGGCCAGGAAGAAGGTCCCCATGGTCTAATCACCTGATGCCAGAGGCTGGTCAACCCTGTGTGCCTAACAGCCATGCCAGGGAGAGGCTACTACAGTGTCTATTTAGATTTGCTTCTGAAAACTCTATTTACTATTTCAATGTCACAAGATACAGCTACGTCTATGAGAATAAATGAAGGACAATATATTTTTAAATTGGAAAAGGTAACAAAATTTGGAGAAGAAAATAAACATCATTCATAATCTTGTCATCCACACATAACATTATTCACATTTTTGTACATGTTTTTCTAGTCATATAATATATATATATATAGAGAGAGAGAGAGAAAGAGACACATATTTTCTATATATTACTGTGGTCATGTTAAATATATAATTCTATGTGTTTAAAAAGAATATACTTAATATTTTATACTTATAAATCCTATTTGATCAGGGGATCTATGACACATCAGGAGTGACTTCTTGAGTTTATGTGCCAAATTACATTGGTATAAACACATTAGTGTGATTTCCCCTGGGAAGGTGTTCATATTTCCACTATATTCTCAAAAGAGTCCTTCACCAAGAAAAATTGAAGAACTCTGGTACTCAAGGTTTTAAAACACCGGGGCTGGGGATATAGCTCAGTGGAATAAGCGCTTGCCTAGCAAGCGCAGGGTCCTGAGTTCGATCCCCAGTACTGCAAAAAAAAAAAAAAAAAAAAAAGGTTTTAAAACACCATCACATGAATTACAACACAAACGTGCATGGATGCTGCACATTTAATATTGTCAACTAGGGTCAAGCAATTTGGGACATCAGGCCAACCACAACATATACATGGATGAATTTGAACCACAAATGTTGTAGCCAGGCTGTAGCTTGTAGGTGAGTCTTGCTGGTTGCAGAATTCATCACAGCGAAACTCCCTTATCGTCATGTGATGACTAACTCATGTGAAATGGTTAAAAGGGCTTGTTTTCATGAACTGGCAGAAGAGGCTGGCAGGCAGAGGAGGGAAATCAGGTGAATCAGTGCAGTGTGGAAGGGGTGTTAGGAGGCAGTGTGCTGCGTCTGAGGGCCGGCGTTTGAGATAGATGATGAGTCACAGAGGCATGGGTAGAGCTGACCAACTCAGCTTAACATAAAGCTGTTCATCACACAAGCTACCAGGGATCCTGGGAACTGACAGAGTTTGGAGTGGTGACTTCAGGGCAAGATCATTCCAGATAATCTAGTCCCACATGTGAGTTCCCCCCACCAGGCAAATTATTAGCCTCAGTTGTATAAATTAAGCCAGTAAGCCAACAATTACTTGTTTCCTTCCTGTGGTGAATTGGGCACAACTTTAGTTCTCTTCAGCGCTCTGTTTGAGTCTGCCCTCACTAAATTTATTTGATAGTAATAGGCATTTGCCATCCCTGTCCCCAAACACACACTTTTATTCTAATATTTATTTTCCAACTCAACATTGGAAAATAGCCTTTCACTCTCAACAAGAACAATGGGTACAGTTCACACTCTCCTCGGTTCTGCCATCTGTATTAGCCCAGGGACCTAGGCTGCCAGCTGCCACTTTAATGGTGAGTTCTCAGGTCAAATGAGAACTTCATGACCTGTTGTTCCCTCTCCTCTGCCATTTAAAATGCTTGCATTCATTCTGGTTCATTCTATGATTTGCTACACTGTTAGCAGCCATTTTCCTCAGAAATGGAGAGAACCATTTCTCAGTTTAAAATCCTTTTAAGTGTCTGAAAGTCAGACTCATATTCTGATGCTTCTTGTTTGATTCCCGTTTGGCACATGTGAAGCACATTTTAAAGTACACCTTGATGAATGAAAAAAAAAAATGTATTGATAAAAGTGGTTCTTTGCCACTTACATAGGAAGTACACCAAACATCAAAAAAAATCCAGTGGCAGTGTCTGGAAATTGTAAGCCCCACATTATGGTCTCACTCCTCCTAACTCTATCCTGATTTTGAGACATTCTCCTTGGACTTCAGTGTTTCATTTTCTGGAAGGTACAATTTCATTGTCTCATCCTAGACACATTAAGATTAATTCTGAAACCCTGTTGGTCAAATGTTTTGAGTTTTTCCAAAGAAAATGATTGAATACCACATCAGAATACCTTGCTAAAACAGCTTTCAATTCTAACAAGTATAGACTGTAAATAAACTTGCCCTTCCCCTATAACTGAGTTAAAGGATTAATCTATACATTAATCAGGGTTTTCTCAGGCCAAATCCACTCGAAAAAATCTTTACCAATGATAAGAAAAGAACTCAAATGTCACTTAATCCCACTTCCATAAATTTAATTGCCTATGTTATTATAAACTGTTTTCTTCCTTAATATATTTGCACACCTAATATTGGTATCTTACAAAATCTTCTATTTAGTAACAAGCTACAGGCATTATTAGTATGCCATAAAAACTAGTCATTACCATTGTCTGAATGCATCCCTTACCATTGATGTGTTGAAACTTACTTGCCAATATGATAATATTAAAAAATACAGTTTTAAAAATGTGGAGTCCTTCAGGCAGAGCTGTCAGGAATGGTTTAGCAACCTGATGAAAATTGTTTCCAGGCAGTACTTTGTCTCTTCTGCCTTGTGACAAAACTGAAAGGAGGTACCATCTGTGACACTCTCACCAGACACTGAATCTGCTGACACTTTGGTTTTGGACTTCCTGCTTTCCAGAACTGTCAGCAATAATTTTCCATTGTTTACAGATTAGTCTACAATACTTTAATATAGCTACCCAAACAAACATAGTCACATTTTCACATGGTACGTGGGCATTAAGCATAACTCAACCTCTACCCAAAAGTTTATTCATGGATATTGTCACTGGATTCTGAATTTCTGATCCTTGGGTCCATTAATTTGACTTTTTATTTTAGCCCCAGAACCCAAATAACTTCTGCAATCTTGATCATACAATAGCAAGAAAATATAATTTACCTGGGTAAATTGTTGCAGATGAAAACATCCACTTATGCGTTCATTAGATGTAGAGTTATAAAGGCTCTATCATGGCATAAGCAAGATAAAGTCTCTGATCTCAAGAAGCTAAGGCAAAATGCCAGCAAATAAGTAAGTAAATAAATTGATAAATAAATAAACAAGCAAGATAATTCAGTCATGATAAATGCAAGGAAGTAAATCAGCAATACGATAAATGATCATTGGATTAGTGTAGGTTTTGTTTAGTTGCTTAATTCATTTACTTAAACAATTCATTTTACAAATTCAGGATAAATTTGAACAAAACTTTTCCAGGAGCCAGAAAGAAGAATGTTTTTAAAATTTTTTTTAGTTTAGAATTCAATCACTAATCTTTTAAAATTTTAACTTAAATCCAGGCCTGGTGGCAAATGCCTGTAATCCCAACACTCAGGAGACTGAGGGGAGGAGGATTGTTGTGAGTTCAAGACCAACCTGGGCTACGACGCCATCCTGAACTGCACAGCATGACCCTGTCTCAAAAAGACAGTAAAATTAATTAATTAATTAATTAAATAAAAATTTTCACTTAAAAATATACTAACTGTGTACATTGCTTTTCATAAGTTGAGTAGAGGAGCAGATCCTGTTTCTCTTCTCCCTTTTGCAAATTGAGAAAACAAAGACCCTCAATAAAATGTTACGGCAGATAAGTTAACCATCAGAGTAGCACCTGACACATGAAGGGCTTCTTTGTGACCCAGCAGCCAGGAAGACAAAGTTCTAAGTACCATTCTACAGTGGAACTGCCTCCTTTCAATCATAATCAATCCACATCGTGAAATGAAGGCACCTAGATATTATCAGACATAGATGGCCAGTCGCCTTCCTTGCAAGTCTTTTCTGCTCCATGCCAGGAGTCCACACAGTCCCTGAGTATAAAAACAATGCAAGCCAGGCCTGGTGGCACACGCCTGTAATCCCAGCACTTGGGAGGCTGATCGTTTGCAGGATCACTGCAAATTCTAGGCTAGCCTGGACTACAAAGTGAGTTCAAGGCCACCCTGAACTTCATGGTAAACCTCTGTCTCAAAAAGACAAGAAAAAAAAGAAAGAAAAGAAAAAGAATGCAAGGAGTGGAAAGGTGGGCAAAAGCAAAGCAGGGCTGATTGAAATTGACGCTTGAACTCATTAAGGTAAATAGAGACTTGGAAAAGTCTTTTAAGAGTACTTGAATTTTCATTTTTAAAAAAAGCAAAATAATGTTCCCTCTAGAGAAAAATGAAAGGGCAGGACATATTGTTGATTTTGATTTGGAAACCACAATTCCTCAACTCTTAAATTCTTAATCCAGCACTTTCTTTTGGCTTTTAGGAAAAATCTAGTCTTAGGTGAAGTTTTCAATTTCTAAGTGTGCATTCATTTGTTTGGATGAAAGCCGGACTGATTGGTATGAAGAGCAAGAAATGAGCAATAAGCACACACCTATGAGAGCACACAGCGCAAAATACACACAGACATGGTCAAAGCCCGAAAGTCTCCTAGCTCCAGTCTGACAGTTCTTCTACTTGTCATATCTTCAGCAGCTTTCCTACCATAGTCAGATGACCAATTTAAAGTCCAGAGAGTTCTAGAAAGCCACATACTTAGCTATGTGTCTATGTCCCTAGGGTCCGGGATTCTGCCCTCAGATCACAGGAAGCCTCCTGAAAGCCCTGCCTGCCTCAAGCCAAGGCTAGGTTAGAGCCCACCAGTGCTCACCCCTATGCAGCCCTCACCACACTGCAGTGCAAGTGAGCATGTGACTGTCTGTGTCTTTCCCCTGCAGTCCCTCTGGGTGGGCAGGCTCCTGTCTGTCTGGTTTCCTGCTGGGCCTGCCACACGGAGCATCATCGCGCTCAGAAAGAATGAAGGAAGGCATGAATGGCTGAGGGAATGAGGTGACCCGCTCCTTTTCCACTGAGCAAAGGGAGGTGGGGAAAATGCAGTGAGAAAGAGGAGTCATAGAAAACAGGACAGAGGAAAAGAAAGAAATGACACTAACCGGCTGCCCGCGGGACACCATCCCTGATAGGACCAGAATTCCACTGGTCAGCTTTTAAGAGATACTACATGGGAATTTTACTTAAACATATTCAAAATCCAAAAGGAAAAAAAACTGGGACAAGGGAAAATCATTCACTATGGGAATCTTACCCTGAAAGAACCAAGCAGGTAGGTCTCATAAATCAGACTTTCCCCCCGGTTCGAGGTGTGTAGAATGATTTACTGCGTCTATAAAGGAAATTAAAGGACCTGAGTTGAGAGACACTCCAGAGGCCCTGAAGCCGGTGGGTGCAGACACAGACCTCCACTGACTCAGGGGAGCCAAGGGCTCATGGCCGCCCTGAGCTTACTGGTGACGAGGTGATGGTGTTTCAAAGAATTGAGGAGTCTTTAACCACTCTGTCACACAGCTGGTTGAAACAGTGGAATGTCATTAGCGCTGGGAGGCCTCTAATCCAGCTGCACTTTGCTGCTTTCTTTTGTCTGTCCTAGGTTTGCATTGCTTTGCTTGGGCTTAAGGGGCTGTGTTATTTCATCAGCAGATAGTCAGGTCATACTCCTTGTAAAAACCATGAGAACACTGAGGAAGAAACAGCTATGTTCCTACAAATAAAGTAACTGGATAAAAATAAAAGTGATCTCAGAAGAATATTAACAGATCCACACATTTTATCAGTCAAAGAAAGCAAAACCCAGTTATGCAACACTTCTGGGCCGGAAAATGCAAATTTAGGAGAATGAAGAGCTTCAGGTTAGAGAAAAGGGCCAGGATATAGGTAGGTAGCACAAGTGCTTGCCTGGCAGGCACAAGGTCCTAAATTTGATTCCTGGTACCAAAAGTATAAATAAATAAATTAGGTTAGAGGAGAGTCTCTAGTAGTCTGTTATGGCTTGTGTTTAAATGTCCCCCTCAAAGCTGCACGTGGTTCTAGTGGGGCTTTTTCATAGGTGGCTGGATCTAGACCGTATGACACTGGGACTGATTCATGGTGCAATGCTAGGATCCAGTGCACTAGGATTAAGAGTGTGAGCGCTGCCTGCCCTGAGTAGCCTGGATAGGATAGAAGGGACAGAAAGAGTTGTGGTTGTCTGTTGTTACTTTGCTATGTTCTGCATGCCAAAAACGGTTTCTCCTCTGTGATGCCTGTCTGCCAAGCCACCGTGTCTTGGAGCCAGCCAACTGTGGAGTGAAAACTCTACCAACTGTAACCTAAATAAACCCTTCCCCTTTTAACCTCAGGTTTGGGTATTTTGTCTCAGCAATAAGAAAAGTAACTGAGATACAGTCCTAACTAAACTTTGTCATCAAGCTGGAACCAGACATACAGTGTTGGATGGTGAATTCTAACGCAGATGTTCAGCATTGTACATACAAGGTGGATTCTGAAGCAACCCTATTCTTGAACTATGACGAGTTTCCATGTATAAAGCAGAGTTCCCAGACTTTGGGATATATGGGCCAAGGAAAAAGTCTTAATGGAAACATGAAATGATTGTCTGCTCCACTCCGCTACACACAGTTGGTCAGTAAAGACAAAGAGAACAAGGTAGAGGGGAGGGGCAGGAGAGAACTATTAGCTACCATCACCATGATTTTGAGAAAAGAATATCCAGGTTAAGTAAAAAGAAGAACATAATCCCCAAACTACAAAGATGAATTTACAGCTATGAACAAAGTCACTCATCCCTCTTTTGTCTCCCAGTCAGGCTTTGGGAGCTCATGTATGGCACATTGAAGAAAAATATGAGCTTTGTAGAAACATAGCTCTACCCTTACTAATGAACTGGAACAGATTCCTTCAAGTCCCGGATACTTTGCTCTCTCTCCTATAAAACAGGAATATGTACTTTAAGGGTAATTGTGAAACGAGCCAGACACATTAGGACTTAACGAACAGGAGCTGCTTCATTCCTGGGAGCAACCTGGCTCTCCTGCATCTCCGGTCTGAGTGTGGATGGATGGATGTGTGGGGGCTGGGACCGCGGGCAGAGAGGATGCATCGCACTCAGTATGCCCAATCCTAGTAATAAAAAACTACCTGTTTCTGAGACTACAGACTCCCTTCAGGGCCAGTTTTGTGGAATCCAGTCCTCATTCTCCTATTAAAGAATCTCATTTAAAGTGGGTCTCACCTGACTAAAGACAACGTAAGAGGCAGGTTAAGTGGAAAGGGGCTGCTGGGTCCTGCCTATCCCAGAATCGCCAGTGCTGGAAGCTGTGTAAAACTGCTAGGAAACCCATCATTTTGATTTACAATGAAATTGATTTGTTCGTCAGCCATAAAGACAGATGTAGTTAGTGTTGCCAAAAAAATAGAGGATTTGGCCGTGACTGGCTCTTATTTTATGTAGACCTTTTTAGCTCTAGATTTATAGCAGAGGGTAACGTGTGGCTGCAGAACGTAAAGAGAGTTAAGTCTGATCACACCTGCCTCCCTTCCTCCTGCAGGCAAATGACATGCGAGTCTTTGCAGAAAAGGCCGAGGTTCTCTCCGCATTTGATATATTGTTCCAAGTGTCAATTTGGTCAAAATTAGAAGTGAATTCCGGATCTCCTTCAGTTGTGAGGAAAATGAAACCCCTCTCCAGGCTGTCCAGAGACCTGGGCCTCCAACTGTGGCTTTATTGTTCACCTGTTTGTTCTTCAGTTTCCTAGTAGGACTATCTGACTAATTCTAGTCCTTTCCCTCTAATAAGACTTCAGTAAAGGTCAAAGAAAACTATAAATGTGAAAAAGTTCATGGCAGCAATATGGTATAATTTTGATTATAGTAATTTTAGTGGAATTTAAGCCTGAAGTTTTCTTTAAAAGCCTGAAGTTTAAAATAAAAACACACAAAGTTTAATAAAAATGCTTGTATACATCTCTGAGGCCTCGTTGAGAATTTGGCTTTCAGCTTTGATGTCCTCAGAGGTCCTAGAGGTCTCCCACCCCTTGGAAAGCCAGGGGACACAGGCTCCAGCCCCACCATGAATCCAGTTCTATACCCTTGGACCCTAAGGCCATCCTTAGGACTCTGCGGTTTCCCAGAGAGCTTTATCCTCCCCTGGCCTCTTCTCCCCGGATTCCTGCTACTCTGTGTTAAAGGTTTGGGGAAGGCAAGAAGAGAACAGAGACAGCTTTCGTAGCACACTTGAGACAGCCTTCAGACAGTGCCTGGCGCGATGGTGCTTTTCCTCCTGCCTGCCTTCTGCGCAGGTGCAGGCCCCTCACTTTCCCTCTACTCTCTCCTCAGTAGCACCTTTCCCTTCCTAGTACCTTGCTGCTGGCTGACAAAAGTGTCACCCATTCCGAGCAGCCTTTACCAGGCCTTTTTTTTCAAACAACAGCAGATCTTCCCTCAAAAAAGTTTAGATGCCAGCGATTACCATACTAGCATCTGAGAGATCTGCTACGTGAGTAAGCCAGTGGCTCTCAGAACGCGACCTCCCAGCCCCCACACCAGCATGATCGGCATTACTTGACCATTTGTTAGAAATACAGATGTGCAGCACTGCAGACCTAGAGGTCAGACTTCAGGTGCGGCTCAGCGATCTACGTTTCACCCAAAGCCTCCAGGGGACCCTAATGTGGTTACAGCACAAGAATCAGGGAATTGCCTAAGGACAAGCAGATGTCTTCCTTGCAACCAGTTGTAAGATGAATATTTGTCAAATAAATGAATGGAGAAAATACTGGTGCCTCATGCAGGGGGAGAAGAAGCGATATAAAACATGAGTTCTGCTCGTTTCTTGAACAAGTAATGATGAGAAAACAATATGTGAACTTGCAGTCAGAGAGTAAGTAAACATACAAATGTTTAGCCTGTGTTTCTAAAGATGCAGATGAGGAAACTGAGACCGTGAAACCTGACCGAGGTGCGGGAGAACAGAGCTGGCCCAGGGCCCAGCCCTCAGGGCTCCAGGTGCTGCGAGATTTCCCAGCCCCACACTCCCACCAGGGTGCAGGATGATTAATAGCTGAATTTCCTGAATCAGACCTCAGTTCTGCAGGACAAACACAGTGTGGCCGGGGAAATTGTGCTGGGCTCTTTTTCGGAATAAGACAGATCTGATGAACAGAGATTTATGGGGCCTTCTTTTCCAGTTTTGTTAACATTCCAAAATATGGAGGAGAAAATGTGCCACATATTTTTACTTACTGGACAGATTGTATTTGTCCAAAGAAGGAGACTGGATCTAACCAGCCAAAGCGAGGGATGGAGGTCCCCGAGGGCTAGCATGAAATTTCCCTTGGCTCTTGTGTGTTGCAGATCCTCTGCAGATTGCCCTAATAGGCATGTAGTTTCGTCCACCCTGATGTGGTCTTCAAAGGTAGAGAGAATGAGGTTCACTTTTCCCTTTACCCTTGGCTCTTTCTGAATGTGTCTGCCCCTCTCCTTTGGTCTATCCTTTAAGCTAAACTGATCCTCTGTAGTGGCTATGACTTCTGCCTACTCATTTGAATGAGAGGTTCCCCCACCCACAGCTCTGTGTCACTGCCAGCCAAAGGTCCTTTAAGCAGTCAAAACCTTGGGCCGGTGCTTGTGGTGTGGATGAAGGAAAGTGGGAAGTGTGAAAAAGCCAAGTGAAACTTTAACAGTTTCCCTTCAAAGAAAGCAGAGGAGGTCCCAAGGAAAGAACGCCTAACCTTCAACCTCAGCACAGTGCAGCCTACAAGTGACATGCATCATGAAACCTCCAGCAGTGAAGGCTGACACACTCCATAAATAAATTAATGCCATTAATTAAATAAGAAAGGAAAAGAGAAGACCATAGAGATTTTCAAGAACTTGAAGTGTGCTACATCCTTTCCAGAGTTAAAGGTTCCCTTTCCACAGTTCGATAAGCTCTGGGGAATCCAGCTAATAGTAAGTGGCTTTATTCAAATTTTTGTTACACATAAATATAGGGTATTTACCTACTGTGGTGATACCTAACTAGTTGGCAAAAGAAAAGGTTAATTGAGACTACTGTGTATCATCTAGAATTTTATTGTCTTATTTGTTGAAAACATCATCACAGATTTCTGTGTAGAGGGAAGTGGTAAGTGAAAGTAGTACGAAAAACAAAATCAATAAATAGCAGAGCTTCTAGAGAAGCACACACACACACACACACACACACACACACACACACACACACGCAATGTCCATATTTTTCACAGAACAAGTCAAAGTGTTATGCTGGTCTTGTGGCAAGTCACCACCAGGGTGTCTTGACCAGCTAATATGGTATTACCCAGTGGGGGCAGAGGAGGGAGCACACTCTGCAAGTCACTGAGCATCTGATGACTAGAAATCCAGATATCCTTCATAGTGGAGCAGCAATGTACTGTAGTCAGAAAACACTATTTTTCTTATTTAATTTTTTTAAGGCCAGTTCATTCAGCCTTCTCATGTACTTTTTTGAGCAATTCTTGGAAAGAGGTCAACATCCCAGTAATATAACTGCCATGAGGCCCTGATTCAAGTAACCTGAAACAAACCCTCACATGACCCAGAACTCAGAAAACCTAATTCTCAGCATGAAAGATGACTTGAAGCTATTGCTCTCTCCTTTTTGAGTAAGAGCTAAGTCAGCTACAGTTACTCACTGGCCAAACTGTGTGTGTGTGTGTGTGCGTGTGTGTGCGTGTGTGTGTGTGTGTGTGTGTGTGTAAAGTTCATTATTTTCATTATAATTTCTAAATAACATAGTAGATAAACATCATCCAGCAAGAACATAGGTGCTTTGTTGGGGCTCATATATTAAATCTGGTTGCTAAGAGAATTTGAAGGAAGTTGAACATTAACTCTACAGATACCAGGTTAGCTACATCCCCATTTGCTGAGGAAGAATTGGAGTCTTGGAAGTCACATAAACCCACACATTACCAATCACAGTCAGCAGATAAAGAAGACTATACGGGAAAGGTACTGTGACTGAGGCTGAGATCACACTTTAGTGGAAATTATTTGAATTTTAAGCCAACATAGGAAAAAAGAATTTGTTCTGAAACTTATTGCACTGCCTTGGAGGCAGTGTCAGTGATCACATGCTTGGAAATGCTGCATGGGCCCAGAAGTGTTTCCTCTTGGGTCCAGACAGGCCTGGTGTACTTAACAATGGTGGACGCAAGCTGTGTATGTGTAAAACCCAAGATCGGACTGGCCGCTGTCTGACTACAGATGGGGCTTCCAATGCTGAGGTAAGTTGAGCATGCTGTGTTAAGTCTATGTGATTATCCTTTCATGCTTCAGGCAGAGAGCTCCACTTACACATCCCCAGATAGTTTAACTCTCGACTGACGTGAGAAAATGACCAGGAGATCCTCTGGGGGCACTGCTCTTCCTACCTTTCCCTCAACTACCATATCTACCTTGGCCAAAGGATGGCATGGAAAATAAGCAAAGGAGACAAGCCAGGCTCTTAGTTTCTGCAGAAGCACTTGTCATTGAGAATGTAGGAACTAAACGAGTTGCAATGGAAGCCGAAGTGAAATCCTTAGGATTTCCAATACTGTATACTTAATCATGTGCTGTTTGAGGGTCTCAATTATTCAGTGTCTTTGTTCCTCTTCAGTGTGAAGAGTTTAGTGGTTACAGACAAATATTCATATGGATCCAAAATAACTGAGAAAAGGCACTGTGTAGCTATTGTCTCTTCATCCCAACAGATAGTTACTCAGTTCCCTGGGTACTGTTCTCAGAGTCTGTCTCCATGTCTAGCTCTCCTGACTACTCTCGGAGTTCCTGTGGGATCTTTTCTGTATTGCTTTTCTCAATGGCTACTAGGTATTACAATTAGGAGACATTTAAATGTGTGCATTAAATTAATAAATTAATTTTCTGTAAAAATGTAACCCATGTTGACATTATTCAAAATATTATTTTATCTTCATTTTCCTGATGCAAGCTATTTCAAGTTATTGAGGTTTCTCTGCTTCCCGCATGGAAAAGTACCTACTTTATGTTAGTTATTTGAGTTAGATGCTGGTAAATTCTTAAAAACCAACATGACTCTCATAAGAGCCCTTGTTATAGCTGATACATTGCATCAATTTGAGAAGTCCAGAAGCTTAACTAAGTAACTCAGCAGTTCTACATCCTGAAGTGAAAAGGACATGCCATTCCTGCTCTAAGATGCTGTTCATTATGTCAGTGTGAGAAGTTAAAAGGTTAACTGACTCAGCAGGGGGCCAGGCTCCTTACTTTATATCCATCATGAGCCTATACAAGAAGAGGGAATGGAGAGTATGTGAGTGCTACATGCCCCCTGTGTATGGTTAGCTTGCTTACAATATAAGGGAGGAAAAGAGGCCTGGTCTCCCCGTCTTTTTTGCTCTTGATGCTTTTGCTGTCTTGCGCTGCCTTGAAGTGTTGCCTCTGTGCCTTGCCACCCTGCCTTGGACCCAGATACTTATAGACTAAAACCTCCACAAACCGTAAGATAAATAAAGCTTTCCTTCCTTAGTTCTGGACATCAGGTGTTTTGTCTCAGCAGCAAGAGAAAAGTAACCAAGACAGAATTTGGTACCAGGAGTGGGGTTGTTGCTGTGACTATACCTGATCATGCATTCAAGAGCCTTTGAAAATGGCTTGTGGGAAGTATTAGAAAGGTTCAGAGATGTCACCTAAAAGAGTAGAGCTGGAACACCTTTAGCTGTTCTGTATAGGAGACTCTGGTCAGAGATCAAAATACCAGAAGGCTGGTAGAAATCTAGCTGGTAAAGAAGAGGCTCAAGACCTTTCTAATGGGAAGGACTGCATTGGTTGTTGGAGTCCAGATGATGTATTTTATCACTTGGCAGAAAGTTTGTCTGTATTTTGCTTGTGTCCAGACTTTGCCTAAAACTGAGGTTAAAGGCAGAAGACTAATCTGGCAGAAAAAATTTCAAAGCAGTTGAAAGTTGGGACAGTGGCATGACTATTGTTGGGGGCTTTTAGCCAGATTTATGTTGAAAATCAAGAGCAAAGAACCTAACAGGAGGATTTAAAACATTGTAAGGGCTAAGGATATAGCTCAGTGGCATAAGCACTTGCCATGCAAGCCTGAGATCATGAGTTTGATTCCTGGTACAAAAAAAAAAAAAAAAAAAGAAAAGAAACATTGTGAGTTTGGCCATAAAAAACTCCAATAAAGTTGTGGACTTCAAAGATAGAGCTGTGGAGATCTTAATTGCTGGGGAAAAAACCCCAGGAAAATATAAAAGATGGCCTGAGGGCATCACTAGGAGCACCAAGTCTCCATCCTTTGCAGACTCAAACCTGAAAAAGTAAAAGATTTTGTTTTGAGAAGAAAACTGTACAATGCCATGTTCCAGAATGGCAGTGGTATCCATGCCAGCTTCCAGAATTGTGGTGGCATAAAAACTTTTTTTCCTCAAAATCAGGTTCAGAGGACTCAGAGATCCAGGCAATCCAGCCCGATAGCCAAGAGAGCAAAAAGCTTGGCTACTGCTCCAGGTGGCAGCAGATTTTGGCATCATCCACATTGCACTGGGTTTAGGTGCATACAGAATGCAAGAGTTCTGAGGTTTAGAAGGCTTCCACATAGATTTCAAAAGGTCTAGGAAACCAGGCAGTGTGCTCCTGAGGGGGCAGTGTGTAAAGCTGTGAGTGTAAAACAAAACGTGCACTGGAGACCACAAAAGTTTTAAAAAGCCAGAAACATAGATTGTCTAAGGAAAGCTGCAAAGAGAGAGCAAAGTGGGCCTAAGAGAGAAGCCATGGGAGCCGTAACCATCAAAAGCCCCATGGGAGTGGAGCCATGCAAGCCCTTTGGAGCTCACAGTGTGCCACAGATTGCTTCAGATGCTAGGCATGGAATTATAGGACTTAATATTTGCCCTGCTAGATTTTGGACTTGCTTTGGTCCCAATCCTTTGCATTCCCCTGTTTTTAACTTTTGGAATGAAAATGCTTATTTTGTGCCATTAAATGTGGAAAGTGTTTAACTTTTCATTAGTATGGAGGCTTATGACTGAAGAGTTTGCCTTACTCTCTGAGATGAGACTTGAACTTTTCAGCGATGTTGAACTGTTAGGACTTTGGCAACTCTTGCAGATGGACTAAATGTCTTTTGCATAAAGTGATGACCATGAGTCTTTGGGAGTTCAGGAGTAAAATGTTATGGTCCTAATGTAATATAATGTTGATAGACTTAATGCTGGTTCTTAAAGATTGTTAAACCTGTTTTATAATGTTCAAATTGTAAAATGATAAAAATAATGTCTTTGTATCTGGAAACTGGTATAAAGAAATGTGTCTGGTTGCCGAATTGACAAGGGGTGGATTGTTATGGTGGATGCATTGTGTCAACTTGAGTCTAAAAGTTTAGCTAAGTAACTCAGCAGTTCTACATCCTTGGCTAAAAAGGACATGCCCTTTCTGCTGTAGGATGTTGCTCATTGTATCAATGTGAGGAGTTTAGAAGGTTAACGAAGTGACTGAGCAGGGGGCCAGTGATTTTTAAAAAACAGTACTTGTTACCAAAAGGTACGCTTGAGAGAGTAAACTCTATATTGCTTGATTAGCTGGAGTTGGGTTAGGAATAAAACAGTGCTAAGGTTGGTTCACATTTGTCAACCAAGCTACAGAAGCCATGTGAGGTGAGAATGGGCTGGACCTGGGGTCTCATGGGCACATCTTGAGTTTCTACTTGCCTCAGAAATTCTCTTTTGAGTTGAGTCAAATTTCTCCAAACATACTTACCTGGCTGTAGCTTCAGACCAGCATGCCCTGTAGAGAGATGAATGAAAAACACGAGAGACAGAATATCTTCAAGGAGGTTCAGAAAACCTAACCAAAATGAAACCCCAAACTAACCCAAGCTCCCAGATTTACTGAGGAACAACAAAGGCATAGTGTTCTGCTGAATACAAAGTTTAACAAGGCAGGGTCACAATTTTGCTGAACCATTAACTTTTATCTGATTGTCTCCAGGGAGCTTCCTTGGTTTCCCCATAAGGCCCATCTCTGCTCAAGTTGGCAAAACATCCCATCTTCAAGATGTTCCAGCTCCTCAGAGTTACCAGTCTTCTGCTGCCTCTCACCTCAGTCAACCCAAGAAGACATCAACCCATTGGATATTGCAAGGAATGCCATGCCTAGCTGTAAAGGTTTGGTTCTTGGTACTGAAAGGAAATGTTCATCCCAGATACCCGTTTTTGGATTAGGTCTTTTAATTTGGGGGGGAGCTGATTTTTTTCAATTCTTTGTATATTCTAGATAGAAGTCCTTTGTCCAAGGGACACTTGGCTAAAATGCTTGCCCAATTCATGGGTTTTCTTTTCACTCTGTTGGTGATTTCTTTTGATGTACAATGACTTCTAATAAGATGAGATCCCAGTTGTTGATTCTTTAAGTATTTCCCATGCAGTTTTGTTTTGTTCATGAACCCTCTGTCTACCCCTGTGTCTTCAAGAGTTCTAGCTACTTTCTCTTCTAGTAGATTTAGTGTTTCTGTTTTAATATTTAGATCTTTGATCCATTCTGACTTTAGTTTACTGCATAGTGATAGACATGGGTCTAGTTTTAGTCTTTGGCATGTGGAGAGCCAGTTTTTCCAGCACTATGTGTTAAAGAGGCTGTCTTTCTTCCAGTGAAAATGTTTGGCCCACTTGTCAAGGGTAAGGTGGCTGAGTGTGTCTGTAGTTGAGTCTGCATCTTCTAATCTTTTCCACTGAGCCTCATATCTGTTTTGGTTTTTTGCCAATACCATGCTGATTTTATCACAGTAGCTTCATAGTATAATTTGAATTTAGGGATTTTGATTCCTCCTGCCTTGCCTTGTTGCCCAGGATTGCCTTTGCCATTCTAGATCTCTTCGGGTTCCAGATGAATTTTGGGAATGTTTTTTCATATCTGTAGGTATGCTAATGGTATTTTGACCAAGATTGCATTAATTCTGTATGACAGTTTTTGGTGTATGGTCATTTTTACTATGTTGGTTCTTCCTATCCGTGAGCAAGGAATATCTTTCCATTTTCTGATGTCCTCTTCAATCTCTTTCTTCAGAGTACTGTGATTTTCACTATATAGATCTTTTACTTCCTTTGTTAGATTGATTCCTAAGTATTTCATTTTTTGTATGCTCTCCTGAAAATATGGTTTCCCTAATTTCTCTCTCCAGTGAGTTTGTTGTTTGTGTACAAGAATGCTATTGATTTTTGAGGGTTGACTTTCTATCCAGTGATACTATTGAATTCAGTTATTAAACCTAGAAGTCTTTGGTGAAGATTTTGGAGTCTTCTGTGTAAAGTATCAATATCATCTGCCGAGAAGGATAATTTCACTTCTTCTTTTCCTATCCTAATTCCTTTTGTTTCGCTCTCTTGTCTAATTGCTCTGGCTAATACTTCCAGAACTATATTGAATAGGAGTGATGACAGTGGACACCTTGTCTTGTTCCTGATTTTAGATTGAAAGCTTTTAGTTTTTGTTCATTTAGTATGATGTTGGCTGTTGATTTGTCATAGATGGCTTTTATCAGATTGAGGTAAAGACCACCTATTTCAATTCTCTGTAGAGTTTTTATCATGAATGACTATTGCACTAATGGCAAATAAATATATGTTCTACATCATTGGTCACTTGAGAAATGTAAATTAAAACAACACTGTGATTCCATCTCACCTCAGAAAGAATGCCTATCATTAAAAAAATCAACCAATAGCAAGTGCTGGTGGGGCTTGGAGAAAAAGGAATACTTCTCCACTGTTAGTAGGAGTGTAGACAGGTGAAACCACTGTGAAAATCAGTGGAGATTCCTCAAAAAACTAAGATTAGAGGTCCCACTCAACCCAGCTAGTCCCCTTCTTGATATTTTTCCAGAACTGAAAACATCATACCACAGCAATATATGTGCACCCATGTTTATAACAGCATTGTTTGTCATAGCTAAATCTTGGAAACAACCCAAATGCCCATCAAATGAGGAATGGTTAAAACAGATGCGGCATTTTTATACAATGAAGTGTTACTCAGCTATTTAAAATAAGATAAACTCAAGGCTTTTATATGTAAATGCATGCAACTACAAACTATACTTATACATGAAATAAATCAGACTCTCATGTGTAAACATGATACTGTCACCCTAGTATAAGAAACTGAAAGAATAAATAAGATCCAAAAGGTACAATAGATGTAGTGAAAGGGAAAGAAACTGCTCGAAAGGAAAGAATAACTGGGATGAGGAAAAGAAGAAAAAAAGAAGAAAAAAAGAGGAAATATATGTGTGTGTGTGTGTGTGTGTGTGTGTGTGTGTGTGTATAGCTAAGACAATTGTACTACTAATTTCTTTTAGTTCCTTGAAAGACACAGTTAGTGCTTATATTATTTGATCAATTTTGCATGCCTATATCTGGTAATCTAAGTAGCTATTTTGAAGAAAACAATACGCAATACAATAACCATTGTTAATTTTCTATCATCTTGTTTTCAAATTCTATATTGTTTTTATTGCTTTTTAAATTCTCTCTTTAAAAGAGAAATGTTTATTATTGTTGTTATTTTCAGATTGGCTCCCAAAGAAAGGAAATAATAGTTCCTGAATCAAATATACCTTCAATTGAGAATAAGAAAGCTTAAGATGTTTAGGAGAGAAATCTTGTCCTTGTTAAATGGACAGGTAGTAGCCTCAACAACTATTTCATTACACTTACATCACGAAGAGTAATCTTCTTAACTTCCCTAACTCCACTACCACCGTTCGTCTGACTTCAGCTCATCCGATCATGTTCTACATTTTATACATTTTGTGCTAAGTTTGTGTTTAAGTTGTTTAAGTGAACTTTAATGATGGTGTTGAGAGAAGAGGCAAAGACACAGACAAAGGTTACTTCTAGTTCTATTTAATGAAATGTTATCCAAAAGATAGTCTTTCATAGCCCCTATTGATTTCTTGTGTGAGTACTAGATTTTCATGTTAGGTGGCATCTTAGTACATTTTCTGTTGCTATAACAAAATACTCAATACTGGATAATTTATTTTTAAAAATAGAGATTTTCTTAGCTCACAAGTCTGGAGACTGGAAATCCTAGAGAATGTCACTGGCATCTACTGTTGTCCTGTTGTACATCATAACATGCTAGAGGGCATATGGTCAGACAGGGTGAGCTCATCAGAGAGAGTTCACTTTTGTAACAAAGCTATTCCCACAACAGCTATTAATCTATTAATCCATAAATGGATAACCCATTCCTAAGGAAAGAGAACTTTCCTGACCCAATCATCGCCTAGATGTCCTACCTCTTACTTTGGGACTAAGTTTTCATTTTGGGACCTGAAATTTGGGGGATATAGTCAAATTATAGCAGTGGGAAAACAATACACCAGAAAACTAGAAGCTCCAATATTCTATGATCCTAAAGAACTAGTAATCTAGTTGAGAAGACAAGACTGGAAGAAAAATCAAATAGCAATAGAAGGGTTGACAATAAAGCCAATATAATGAAAAATGAGTCAGGGAAATAAGAAATGAAACACAGACAATGCTGTGGAAATATCAGCAACTATTGTAACCACATAGTTCAGCCCTGTTTACAAAGTGTATAGGTTTTTGCTGAAGAGTGTTGAAGACTACAGGTTTCATTGACATGTGGTGAGACCTAAGTTTGTTGTTTGTTTTGTATTGAAGATTATCCTCAGGGCCTAGGCACTGAGCTAACTCTCCCATTTTCTAATTTTTGCTTTGAGACAAAATCTCTCAAAGATGCTAAGTTGAGCAGGCTTGGCTTGAACTTGTGATCCTCCTGTTTGGGGCTCCCAGAGTGCTGGGGCTATAGGCATGTACCACTGGGCTCAGCTCAGAGACTTAGAGCTTTTCACTGACCAATTCACTAAGCTACTCAAAATACAGAAGACACCATATATTCTGTTAACTTCGCTTCTAAACATGGAAAATGTTAAATTCATTGCTTGATCCGCCTCCATTCTGAGCCAGTGGCCCAGTAAGACCAAAAAAATGCTTTTTTTGCCCCCATTTTAGTACATTTGTTCTTCTTCATATGTCATGAAAGAAAGAAGCAAAAGTTTGTCCTATTTCTGCTTACTGACAGAAAGTAAAATGGCCGCTTTCCACATGCGGGTCATCTGCGTGTGCCATATGGAGCCTGTGAGGACAGCCCGACAGGAGGGGAGGCTGTGTGGGCTCCTTCCAGTTGTGACAGCCTCAGACGCACGGGCTGCTCCAGCACCATTGCTCTAGCTCAGCGTCTACGGGCCCCCACCCGACTTTTCTCCCAGACAACCTCAGGTCTTCAATAGTTTCAAGGAACTTTTAAGAATAGGACCTGAAGCCTCATATATGATTGGCTGCCCTGTATAAGGCAATAAACTCCTCAGAGAATTTACTAACTAAACAATATAGACAATCTTGAATGATAACATACTATGGTGTTTTCAAATCACTTAAAGAACTTTTGCTGTTGGGAACTGGCTACCTTGGCTATTTATTAGATCCAATTGCAAGTAGAAACTACTCTAAAAAATGCAGCTGTCTGTAGTCCAAAACCATGGAAACCAGCTCTCTCTGCAAACAATGAGCCAGTTTCCAGCCAAGACAGCAAGAGATTCTCATTTCTCATGATTTTCTTCCAAATCCCAAACAGCAAATGCCTTTAAAATGCACAAAAGATCAAGAAGCCTACTGAATTGGCAATTATTCCTGCTCCTTTTTGTAAACATCTGTGTAAAGAAGGAGAAGGCATAAAAAGATTTTTGGGGTTTCCAAAAAGAAGATGGCCTGAACACAAGTTAACCCTCCAGATGGAGAGCTGTGTGGAGCTGCATAAGAAGTGTTTTTGCATTTCCATGGCCAAGGTATATTTTCTTTTTCGGCAAAGGCCTTGTTCCAGGGGGAAACTGAAGTGCACTAGTTCCAGAATGAAGCCCATAGAAACCACAATGCTTTTCAACATGATTATCGTCAGCACATAGTTTCCCAGTTATAAACCACCCTCCCCCTTCACGCTCCAACCCAGATAGTCTGCAATCTGCTTTCCAAACACACTCTTGCAACAAGTAGTGATGGCCCATATACACTGGAAAGTTTTATATGCACCAAAATTCAAGTCATCTTAGCAGAGCCAGCCTTCAAAGTCCCCTGTTCTCCCAGAGGCCCACCTAAGCAACCAGGCGCAGCAACTGAGGCCAGATGCTGGCGGAGGCTTCCCACTGCAGCCCGGGCAGCCCCTCCCGTTGTGCCGGGCCTAAGACAGTGTCTTCCTTCCCAGGATCCTATGTTAAGCAGAGCAGCTGGCTGATACACATAGCCACATCAGCACAGCCAGGATGTCTATTACCTCTTCCTGAAAACTTCTCTGCTGCCTTGGAGTGGGTCAGAGTAGTTCCCTGTGTTCCTGAAACATTGACCCACATCCCCTGATCCTGCGTCTCTTTCCACTCCAGATCCTCCACCCAATTGGGAGCTTTATTTTATTCAGGCTGGATCTCTTGTCCTTAGTTTAGAGCCTCACACTCAGCAGATGCTCAGTAGATAGCCTAGAAATTGTTTGAAATACTATGCTAACTACCTTTTCATTAGAAATGAGCCTCTATTGGCAGAATTTCAGTGAATGAGAGAGTTGGAGTGAATTAGTAGTTGGAGCAGATGAAGTTCTGAAAGTCTGTCAACTAGTCTACTACGTAAGCATCAAGCCTGCTCTGTGCATAATCTGTAAACTTTGTGTCCTGGAGTTCTGTGAATATGTGATTAAATCTGCACATTCCTTATTCAGAAAAGCATGCACACCTCCCTGAGGAGGTAGCAGAGGAAAACTTAGTCAACTCTGTCTACCAGTGGTTACCACAGTTCTTTGGATATCAAGGGAATCAGTGAAAAAAACACGTACACAAGCTGAAGAAGCACTGAGGAGAGAGTCAGCAAGGGTGCTATTTTAGAAGATTACCACCAGCTACTGTACTTGCCCCTACCTGCCTGCCCCTTCCCCACAGAAATGGGAGCATACATAAGTATGACTTGCAGAGTCAGACTCTGTATGATTCTGATGTCCTGTACTGCATAGCAGTGAACTGTCTGAAGACTCATGTCATATGGGTAAAAATGCACTTATAATTCTGTGCTCCTCAACCCCAACTCTATGTTACATGCAACTGCAGCAATTTTTGTGTGATTTTTAAACATGAACTGAGTTTTCTGAGAATGCATCACATAAGTCCATGTGAGATGGTACTTTGTTTGGCTTGGAACTTTACCAAGAGCTATTCACCCTTTGAAAAATCACAATACCAAAGTCTATACCTCTGCTGGGCTTTGAGCCACCAGGAAGCACACCTGCCTCGAGCTGCATGTGAGAGCTATTATATTCACGTCAGTTCTACACAGACACGTGAGGTCTGCTCCTTGTGTAGCTGTGCCCAATTATTTACACATTTGAGTGCATATTTGTTCTTTAAATTTATTTCTTAACGTTTCTCATTTATATTCCTTTAAAAACATGCATTTCAAAATGTTGTTTATAAGTATTACTATTTAGATGCTTAATTTCAATGGAATAAAAGAAATGCTATAAAATATTTATAGAAGCAAAGAGATCGGTAAGGCTAACAGTGAATGGTGGCAATACGTTTATTAAGTGCAATATCAAGGATGCTTTTAGCTGCGAGTAATAACATGCTAAAAGTCGTTTAAAAATAAAAGTAAAAAAATTTTAAAATAAAAGTATTAATTCTTTCCTATATCAAGAAACCTACAGATGGGTAGTTCTAGTGTGGGCTTAGTGCCCTAATGAGATAAAAAATAACTCAGGCCACTTCCATATTGATGCTCAGCTGCCCACTGTGTGTTGGCATTGATCCTCAGATTGTTGCTTTATGGTCACAAGAAGACTATTCCGGCTGTATCCAAAAGAAGAGCTTCAAATTTCCCCTTGTAGTCAAAAACAAACACTTTTCCCATAGGCCTAGTGAAGACTTTCTGGTTTAATTCACCGGGATTTCATTCGATGTTGATGGCTGCAAGAGGAGCAGGGTGTGTGAGCATGCGCTATACATAGAGGTGGGCCCTCCTGACGGGAACCTGGGGGAGAGGACTAGGGGGCCAGCTGTTGCTTCCAATCAAAACTATGTACTGTGCATGGTGGCATGATCACTCAGAACCAGAAAAGGAACGAGTGGCAAGTTTTAGAATAATGTACCTATATGTCTATACTTAAACTGTTTGATGGCGTTGATTCTCTACACCTCTTTGTTTTTAGCTGTCGTCATTTGACTCCAACCCCAAAGAGGCATTGAATCTTTAAAAAAAATTTGATTCTGCCCCCTATCTCGTGGCTGTGCTGTGGGTAACAAATGAAAATATATGCAATTACACACCTCTTACACAGATATTTCTAACATGATAGTGTCATCCCCAAAGAAGCCTTGTTTAAAGCGTAACAGTTTTAAACTAAATTTTATAGCCTAGAGGGAAAAAAATCCATGTGAGATTAAAGTTTTACCAAGTAACTTTCAAGTTCAATCTTGAGACCTGATGGGCTAAGATGCTTGACTATTGAGAGTGTCACAAAAAAGTAAAATAACAAAGAAAGGCTAGTCACAGACTAAAGATACACTCAAAGAGGAGAGCCTTCTGTCCTGTTTCATTCCCAATTGACTATGCACTGTCCAGGATCAAGAGCAAAATTAGGCACGAAAACCAAACACCCACACAGGGCAATGCCTCCACCCAACACCTCCACCCACCACAAGCTCAGCATTGGGATGCATTTTTGGTGCTGTGCAGTGGATGCAGAGCTAACCCACAAGTCTCTGATCACCCAGGAAGGCTCCAATCCACCCCTATTACTCTTGACCCTGATTATTAATGGCACATCTGTTCTTTCTCAAAAGTGCTCTGGTTATGTGATAAATTATAAATAATTATCCTACTAATTGATTTTAAAATTCTAGACTGTGAACCCTGACTCATCCTCAATCCTTCAGTTTTAGGACTGAAGAAAGAAAAGCAAAAAGATGGAGAAAGTTGCAGGGCTGCGGAGTGGAGGCAGAAGAGGGTTAAACAGGAAAAAAAAGAAAAACAGTAGGCAACTTAAAAAATAAATAATGAAGCCCACATTCAGAAGAACAAAACTGCAGAATGCCATTCCTCCAGGTATTCTCCTCCTTGGCTGGGAGGGCTGCTGGGGAAGGAACATTTCACAACAGCCCAATGAATGGATGGCTTGTTCCCCTCCGAGAAGGCTTACAGCTGGACACCAGTAGTCCGAATAGCAGTCCTGTTTCTTAGGCAGGCATCCAGGGCTGCCAAGTGTTACAAGCCCTTCATAGAGCAGTGGATTTGAAAGGTGAATTGAAACTATTTTCAGATCCCTCTTGGGCAGCAGATGGACAGAATGACGGATTGTTACCATGGTGTAGTTGTTTTCATTCCTAGCCCAACTGCAGCCCTGTGCACACAGCGCTGTGAGCCTCACAAATGACTGGTGAGGTTTGCTCACTCTGCGAAAAGATGCATTCTGTGAAATATGCGGAGGAAAGAGGGTGGGAACCAGATTGCAGATTCGTCTACAAAGAAAAATATTGACTCAGCCATAATAGAATAGGCAAGCCCATGTGGAATTTTGCTTTACTATTATCTTTGGGATCCTATTGATAGGACAGCGACATGTATATGAAATTGTGTGTTCATGAGTTTTACTCAATAAGTGAAAAACTGGGAGGTCCTTGGATTGGATCAACATCACCAAATTCTTTGGCTGACATAAGAATAATAGTAAATTTTAGTACGCTTCAGTGGTTAACAGTCCCAGAGATGGATCACATGGCCTTGTTTCAAATCCTGTCTTCGCTAGTTACTAGCAACCTTTCCCAAGTTTCTTAGTGCATCAGTGTCCTTGTCTATAAAGTGGGGGTAAATTTGTTACCTACAAAAAGTAATAAAAATATTAAGAAGAATTGATGAGTATAATGCTTATAAGGGTGCCTGGCACATCAGGGTGCTTGTTAAGACCAGCTGTGTGGATAATTATTGCCATTGAAATAGGTCATTGTGGGGTTCCATGTAATCTCTTACATGAGCTCAGTGCTGTTCAACTGAATGGCCCAAGGAAAGTGGTTTTTTGAGAGATAAAATAGTGATGACTTGCTAAGGGCCCCAGTTTCTCTCCTTGCATAGACTAGGAAGGAAAACGTTGGGGGGAACACAGCTGTTATGAAGCACAGTTTCAGAGTTGTGTAGTCCAGAGCCCTTCCGTGCTGCCCTGGTTACAAAACACTGCAGAGAGGAAAGCGATAAGAATTAATTGCAGTTAGAAAGAGTTACCAAAAGCTGGGGAGACAGCACTGGAATGTATTCATTATACAAAGTTTCTCTGAGTCTTTGCCAGAACACAAAGTGCTCTAGTGGGACCTTTCTGTGCTCCAAAGATGTGTATTATACACAAGGAGTTCATTCATTCACTCATCTACTCCACAAATCTGTGAGGCTTTTCTATCAACCAAAAACTATGCTGAGAGCTGAAGATAGGGTGATAATACAGCAGCATCCTAACCTCAGGACCTCTTAGAATAGAGGAGATGCTGCCCCAAACAATTATCAGCTGAAGAACAGATCAGCAAGAGCTCAAGGAACTGAGGAGACTCAGAAAAAGGGTGCCACACTCAGTCACTAGACACATGGGAAAGCAACTCAGGTGCTGGCCTGACCAAAGACTACATATGAAAGGGTAATACTTGATTTTATGTCAGGTATATAAGAGCAGCTAAAGCTCAAAGTGAAGTAAATAGGAACAGTGAGAGATATTTGCTAAGGCCAGGAATGGGCACAGCCCACTGGCTCTTTGGTTACAGTATGCCCAGCACTCTGCTAAGCACTTGACATCACTTATTGGTGACAATTTAGCTGAGTCAGGGTTTCTGCTATCTTTTGACGGAAGAGAAAGCCGAAACTTAGAGTGTTTAAGTGGCTTATTCAAGGTCTCTGTGCTGCTTAGCACTGAAGTTGAGTGAAGCAGGTAAGTGGGGCCGCAAGTCTTGGGTTTTCCATTCCCCTACTAGACACAGGTGCAGGAAGGCTAATGTAGCACATCTGGAATATCATAGATGAAAAGCAAAGGACGTGTTGCTCCATCAAGAGTGGTAGTGATGTGTTTAAAATTAGCTTATATTAGGTAAATGGCAAGGCTATGTGTGTCTCTAGATCTGTTCAAGCCTTGATGACAATTCAGGCAAATTAAATTCATTATAAATGGACTTGTGAGCACAGTGTTAACTCACTTGGAGGAAGAGAACTGCCCGGTGAATCAGAATGCTATGACTTCTCTGTCTCTGATATACCTAGGAGCTTATGCAGATGAGCTCCAGGTGTTCACAGCAGGTCTGTCTCCCAGGAATGTACAGACGGCCACATGTTCCACCGATCCTCCTCCAGCTCTTATTCTCAGGTCTTTTGATTCTGTGATAGGTTCTGCTCCTCTATTTCCATGACTTTCTTTGCCAGCACCCCATCCTGGGTTAGATAAAGCTTATATTCAGCTCCTGTTAATTGCAAACGGGAATATAGCATGACTTCAACAGTCCAGAGTTTTCATTTTCCTAAGTGGCAGTTGCTAGCATTAGTGGAGATCAGACAGTGTTGATCCTTTCGTGGAAGGATCGTATTTAGTGTGACTGTGGGGTTTGAGTTTAAAGCTTCTTGTCCTAGATGGGGGCGTTTAGTTTTCCTGATAGGCTGTTGCTTCCTTCTAGTGCCTGTGCTCCCTCTGACTGACCTGGCTGCATCTGAACGCCACTGGACGCAAGTTATCATTGGGCCAACCCAGAGCTTACCAGGGAATCTCCTCCACTTGTCAGCGTTTTAGCGTGGGTCCCGCATTACTTCTGGGCTGCCCTCACTTTGAGGAGCTTACGTAGAGGTAACAAGGTATAACATATTCCACCCTGACCCAAGGATATATGTTCCAACACCCTCACTGAATACCTGAACTCTTGAATAGTACTGAATCCTATGGTTACTGTTTGTTCCAATCTCGCAAACTCATGATAAACTTCATATGTACACTAAGAGATTAATGACAACAATAATACAATAGAACACCTACAGCCGTGCACTGCAATGAAGTCAGCATCACTATAACTCAAGGCCATTATTAACTAAAAGTGAGGGCTGCTTAAAGAGCACAAGGGCTATGGTACTGTGATAGTGGACCTGATAATCCAGATGACTACTGCTGATGCTGGGCAGCAAGTGCAGTGCATATACATGGGACAAAGGGATGATTCGTGTCCCAGCCAGAATGGAATAGGACAGAGTGAGCGTTCATTACACTACTCAGAACAATGCACAATTTAAAACTAATAAATCTTTTATTTCTATATTTTTCACTCAACATTTTCTGACTGTGGGTGACTATACGGTGACTATAGGTAACTAAAACCAAGGAAAATGAAACCACAGATGATGAGGGAACAACTGAATGGTCAGTATCTGTTAGATTTCAAACCCTATGGTCTTTCTAGTGACACTGTGCTCATCCCTGAAAGTTCCCAACTGTCCTAAATTCCTCAGTACCCCCATCAAGGGCAAGGCAGGGCAGAGAAGAAAACAAAAATACCTCATCTAGAGACCTGGAACCACGGCAGCACACCAGGGTCTGGGTGCTCTTGAAAGGAATTTCTGTGGCATCTGATAGTGAACTCAGATGAGCTCAGCTGAAAGTACCCTAGAGGGCCAGTATCTGTAGTGGCAGTATTGGGGATCCCTTGGGCAGAATCACACTCAAAAAGACCTAGGAGAGATCACAGGTAGGTGTGCACTAAGGTTAAGCAGATAAGGTTAAAAATGCTGAGTTGCTTTGCTGCTGGCAGAAACATCACCCCCCAGTGGTTGTCATAGTTATCTTGTGCTCATCAAAACTATAATTGGTAGTTATGGTGCTTTCCCCTTTTAACGACTTAAACATCAAAAGCAAATGAAGCGGGGCATGTTCCACAGAGAGGGGAGTGTAGCTGTGCTTTTTGTAAATAATCTGGGGCAAAGCAGGTCTGAGGGCTGCCACCCAAGTTGATCCCCACCAAACAAAGACTTGCAGTGTCCCTCATGCTCTGTCCCAAAAACGGGAGGTGGGTGAGAATTAGCTGGTCCTCCTTGTAAGAAAGTCACATTTGGCCAGCATGAGCAGCCCCTCCATTCTTTGTTTTATGGGTTGGGGCAATGTCACTGACCCACAGAGCAGGACTTCCATGTCCGTGGTAGTCTCTGACCTGTCTCAGGGGGTGGCTACCAGGTATGCTATCCTTTCTTGTCCTCCAAGGTAGCTATTCTGCCATGTCTACCTTAGGTCTCAGAGGTCTCTAGGGAGTGGTAGGTCCAAAAGAGAAGTAAGCATATGACTGATCTATTTACAAAAGTTGTTTAATATGGAGAACTCCAGAAAGGAAGGTTTGGTAGAAGGGAAGATTCAGTGCACTGAATCTCTGAAAAGGGGAATTGATGAAATCTACCCTCTTGCAGAAGAGTCTGGGGAGAGCTGTACAACTGAATTTGAAGGGATGTTGTCCAAGCTGTCAAGATGCATAGAGAATATGCTTATATTTGAACTACCCAGTGAGGGGAAAAGGAGTAAGGCCACTTACCAACAGAAGCAATAGACCAGGAAACTGTGAAATCCCTAGACCCCACTCAGTCATCTGAGATCTAAGGGTCAAAATCTAGATGCAAGGCCAGAGATACAGCTCAGCAGCACAACACCTGCCTGCAAGCACAAGGTCCTGAGTTTGATTCCTGGTACAAAAAAAAAAAAAAATCCAGACATGCTGTCAGGAACTTATGGTCTGGTCAGAATGGTCTAATAAAAACTCAGAGGAGCCAAATCCTATTATACTCATATGTGTATTTTTATCTTGAGCAGCCCAGGAACCAATACAATCATGTGATGTCTAAAGCAGCTTCCTCAAAGTTTCCTTTCCTGAACCTCACCCTCATCTCAGTCTAATCCCTGAGTAGAGAGGCAGGGGTTTACTAGAAAGACCACAGGGAATGTTCTAGAAGGCTGGACATATCGTGTCTTGACCTAGTGATTACAAAGATGCATATGTGTTTAAATGTTCAGCAACATCTCGATAAGTAAAAAGAAAAATAGATTTGATATACTTTTAGTGCCTATAAAATTTCCCTGGCAACCTAACTTTCCTTTGTGTTAAAAAAAATAAGTTATCGCCAGGTATGGTGGCACATGCCTATAATCCCAACACTCAGAAGGCTGAGGCAGGAGGATCATTGTGAGTTTGAGACCAGCTGGGGCTACAAAGTAAGCTCAAGGCCAGCCTGAACTTCATAGCAAGACCCTGTCTCAAAAAGATAAAAAAAAAGTTATTAACTGAATTAGCGAAGGCCAGGAACCTCTGGGAGAGAAGTACAGATTAAACATCATATCATGATCAGTTGAAAAAAGCATTGAGAAAAATTCACAGGACTTCCTCTACTGACTGGCCCACCCTAATGTCTCAACACAAGCTCATCCTTCCCTCTCTGCCTCCACCTCCTATTTTCCCAATTTCAGGAGTGTTATGGGCTGAATTGTTTCTATTCAAACTTCATATATTGATGCCTTGATCCTCAGTACCTGGGAATATGACCACAGTTGGATACTGTCTTCAGAGAGGTAATTAAATTAAAAGATGGCCATTAGGGTAGACCCTAATCCATTCTACTGGTGTTCTCATAAGGAGAGGAGATTAGAACACAGATGTACACATGAAGATACCAGAAGGAAGCTCTAAGTCATGGTCAGAAACCTCAGGAGAAACCACCGCCCCCCCTTGATTTTAAAATTTCAGCCCCTGGAACTGTAAGAGGACAAGTGCTTGCTCTTTAAACACCTCACCGTGTGGTATCTGTCAGGGCAGCCACAGCAGATAATACCAGCTCTTCCAGTTTAAGCCGCTCACACCGCAACTCTTGCCTCCTGGTGACTGGATGCTTCACCTATGTAACCTGAATTTTATCATTACTCTCTGTCAGACCTCAGTTCCTAAAAGTATTCGGTATTCGGGACCTATGACATACTCCTAGAGCAAACTGCTTTAGATAAACACAGGAGCTCAAGCTCCACTTCCTGAAAGTGGAAGACAAGAGGGACAGAGGGGTAGAAATGATTACATCCTAGTAACCCAGGCAACATCGCAGCCTTGTTGGCTTCTTATCTCTCCCAAAGGGAAGTCGCTGTTCTGCCATCAACACATTTAGAACTGGCCAATTGATCACACAAAGTATGTTCTTTGACCAAAATGAAATCAAGCTAGAAATCAACAGTAGAGAGATAAGAAGAAAATATCAGACATTTGAAAATTAAACAGTAATGAATCATTATGTCTCCTTAGTGGATTGGTGCTTTCATCATTATAATAGTGTTCTTATCTGTCTCCAGTAATTTTCTTTGCTGAGAAGTCTACTGGATATGATAATTTGATAGATGTGCCTACTTGCTTAGTGTTTTCATGATATATCTTGTTTCTTTTTTATTTCTAACCCACCTACATCTTTATATTTGAAGTGGGTTTCTTGTAAACATCATATAGTTCAGTCATGTTTTTAATCCACTGTGCTAATCCCTGTCTTTTAATTTGTGCATTTAGACTACATACAAGTAGTGAATGTTTTTCATCTAATGTTAGGAACAAGGAAAGGATGTCTCAACCCACTATTCTAATTCAATATAATGCTGTATGTGTTAGTACAAGAAGGCAAGGAAAGAAAAGAAAAGGCACATGGACTGGAAAGAAAGAACTACAAACCATCCCTCTTTGCAGGTGGTGTGATTGTCTATATATGTTATCCCATGAATATCCCCCAAATGCTTAGAGCTAATTTTTTTTTTATTTTTTTCTTTATTTTAGAAACATAAAAGTACAAAAACATATTGACAAACAGACACCCATTATCATAGAAAATAGTACAATCACAACTAATCTATAGACAAGGAGATATGGTCTCAACAGTAGTTGTTGCTTTATCCATTGATATCTTCTAATTGTAGATGTATGGACCCATATACAGACATGCAAATTTAGTCAGACAGTTTATCCTCTCAGC
>PVLD010013562.1:0-55611 GCA_004027595.1 Dinomys branickii | reverse complement strand
TAAATTTGCATGTCTGTATATGGGTCCATACATCTACAATTCGAAGATATCAATGGATAAAGCAACAACTACTGTTGAGACCATATCACCTTGTCTATAGATTAGTTGTGATTGTACTATTTTCTATGATGATGGGTGTCTGTTTGTCAATATGTTTTTGTACTTTTATGTTTCTAAAATAAAAAAAAAAAAAAAGAGAGTAGGGTGCAAGGATTTAATAATCTCAGGAAATTTTGGATTAATCAGCCAACCAGACTTCTCTCACAATTTCTTAATGTGAATTTATATGAAACACAGACCGACATGGTTATTGTTATCTTTATGTTTCTTGCAGGGCTCAAAGGTTGACTTGGTGCAAAAATGACCCCTGTTGCCTCCTCTCCTGCCCCTTGCCCTCCAAAACGCTGTCTTCCAACCTTGCCAGAAACTCCACTTTACATTTAAAAAACAAGCAAATACCTCTGCCAGGAGTTAGACCTCTGTCCTCTCCAAAAGTCCCCATTGCTGTGTTCTGTGAGGAGACAGGCTTCCCAGTGTAGCCCTGCTGTTTGCCACCCCTAGAAGACCTGGGTTCTGTCCCCAGGGCTGAGTACAGGTAGGGGCCCAGCAGATGTGTATCTTTCCAACAGAGCAGTTTCAGCCGAAAAAATGCTGGCTACAAAACCAGTTTTCTGCCCTTGAAAACGCAATTCGGCCAGTGTAACCTGAAAACATCTCGCTCTGGATTTCCGAACAGAAAGACGGCTAAGCAGTGATTTTAGGGAAATGCATGGCGTACTTGCATACAATGGGATTCAACAGAAAACGGGTCAAAACAAGAAAGCACACTTTTCCAGCATTTCTTCCAGTTCGAGCCTTCTCTCCCTGGTGTCTGATCAGTTGTGTTTTGTGGGCTGCAGTACAAAGAACCCTCTGGCCGGGGGCGGCTAAGAGCTCAGTCTCCACTTTGGCACCAAGTGTGAGGTTTCCTTGGGAGGAGGAGCGTTGTATGTTGGGCACTCCCGGTTGGGGCGGCTGTGCTGAACCTCAGGTTCTAGTATTTCAGAAGTCCAGTAGTGGGGTTGAGAGGTTCAGCAGATAAGGGAGCCCAAGTACAAAAGGAAGGGGTGTGGAGGTTGCCCGCAGGAAAGAGCAGCCGCCATGTGAGCCCTGTCAGGGCACTCTGCTGCCTTCGGTGAGTCTCACTGGACTGTCCCAGCAGATGGGCCCAGAAATGACACATTGGGGGACAGCCGCAAGTGTTTCTCAGTGGGTAACACTGGGTAATGCCAGGGCATCTGGGGCCAGACATCTTATTTCCCCTTTTTAAATTCGAGTACCATCCGGGAACTTGCAGGATGGTGCGCACCTCGCCCCCTCCTCTACTGAACACTAGCGCTGCTGAACCACCAGGGTGGCCGGGAACTGCTCCACGTACTTTCAATGTCCCCTCGCGATGGCACCCCCTTCTGTGTGGACCTCGGAGCCACTGAGAGCTACTAAGTCCCTGCCAAGTTCCCCAGCAGAAAGTCCTTCGTGCAGCCCTATCATTCAGTTCTGATTACCAGGAGATCACACTGCCACACAAGCGAGGTCTGCAAGGTCACAGGCGCCGCCGGCCCCATCACTCAATCCGCTAGCAGTTGGCTGCACGCTGAGCGCCTAATTTTAGGCATGAATGCAAAGACTTACTCAAAGAAACGGGGCACTGGAACCGAGTCTGACTCCTCTCCTTGTCTGATTTTAAGAAAGAGAGTTAGCTTTTGAGCTCTGGTTAAAATTCACCCATACAAATAAAAATAAAAAAAACTCTCATGTTTAGTCCAAACGTTCATTCTAGACTGAAAGTTAATTCTACCAAGACAGACACTGTAACTGCTGCATGTCTGCATCTGAAAAAGGAACAATGTATCTAGATCAGTGGCTTGCAGAAAAGAAACAAGTTTACACAGGAAAAAGAATTCTTACCACTCAAGCTTTAGGGAAACATTTTATAATTTATGTATAAAATCTCAGTAAGAAATCATGTAAAATGACAGAAATATCCACCTTACATTGAGACCAAAAAAAAAGAAAAAAACAAAAAAAACACATACACTGAATGTATATTTTAATTATAAAAAACGAGTATGAACAAAACATTTTAAAATGATCTCAATTATTTGGCAACTCATCACATCATTGCAAGAGACAAATTTGACCTTAAGAAAAGTTTAATTTTATGAAAAACTTAGGTTGGATAGTTTGTTCATATGGAAGTTAAAACATATTTAAAAAAGAACCTGGCAATAAAACCAGCTTCTATCCTGAAATAACTATGTATAAAAACAACATGAGATCCTGGAGCTGAGCAGGTGGGAGCGCCCTAACTGGCAGCGTGCTTCCCTTTGCGGACAGCAGACCGGAGGGAGCTCTGGAAGCTTCAGAAAGCACAGAGGGGAGAACGCCGACGGGGGTGCTGCTGCGGGAGACGGGGACTCTGCCTGAACCAGAACCTCGAACTTCACAGGGGCTGGTGGCAAAGTCACAGATGCAAGTATAATCTAAAAACAAGTTACATTCTTAAAAAGCAGTCCTAACTGTGGACAGAAAAGCAGCGGAGACCCTTCCTTCAGCTAAACTACTCTATCCGGATACATGCGAGTTCCTGTGTTTCCTGCTGAGTCACAGTCAGATAGTTACGGGGCAGGCAGAGTCCTACAAAAGTTTCTACTAATGACTGCATAGCATTTAAAACCCTTTTTATTAAAAAAAATAATAAAATAAAATAAACAGATATATAGTAAAGTTCACAGATAAGTTTTCTCTGTAAAATAAATAGTGTTCATTGATTAGCATCATACATAGAGTAAAATACAACCTATTTTTACATGTTTATATACTATACACAGATCACCGGTCGGCAGCCTGGTGTCCGATGGGCTGGAAGGGTTTGCTTTAGTGATGTGTCACATTGGGAAATCCCAATTTTAATGTTAAAATATACAACTACTTTGTTTTGAGTTCAGATACAAGTAAACTTATTTTCCTTTATCTGAAATAAATGTACATAACATCTTCTATGAACAATAGTTTATAAAGCTGTTTAAAACATAACAAGAAAAAGCTTGCACCTAGGAACTTATAGCACATGCATATCCATTTCTCAGTTAAAAAAAAAAAAAAAAGCCTATGGCCCAGGAGGCTCGTCCCTTTCTTCACCATGTTCCTCAGCGGGTGGTGGACAGTGCCGGGCAGGATTACCGCTTTGTCTTTTTCATGGGGGCTTCCTCTACTCTCTGCTGGCCTCGGGTCCGGGCCCCGGGAGGGCTGACTTCTCTCTTGCGCTTGGTAGAGGGGGAGAGCTGTGTCTTTGATCTGCATGAAAAAGAAGTCAAGACAACGGTGACAGTTAAAAGCAGCTGCTTCAAATGTTTCAGGTATTCTTTAAAAATACAACAAGCTGTACTTGACTGCTAAGAAGAGAATCCCAGTAACATTTATGTGGGAAAAGGAGTTGGACCTTGCTGGTTATTTGCTGACAACTTCATACACACAGGGCCCAGGGAAAGTGTGGAAGGCTGTGCTCCAGTTCCAGCTCGGACACCTTTGTTGACCTTGGTCAAATCAGCTTTCCGCTGTATGTCCAAGTTCTATCTCTACAACAAATCGACCGCTGGCCCTACCTGTACACACACTGTCCCTCACTGAAACAGCCAGCAAGAACACAGGACTGCAGCTGAGGTTCCGCCCACAGGTCACAGGGTAACCTTATATGATATAGCCAACAATGTCCAGAGAGGGGTTCCGGGAGCCCTCACTGACCCACCCCTCCACCACCCGCTTCTCCCTGTTCTTCAGTCTGTTCCCAGAACTACCTGTCAGGAAACTCAATTAATGTCACTCTCCTTAGATGCATGAAGTCATCCAGAACAGCACACAGGCCTCTACTTTTATAGCATCCTGGGTTACAGCCCTTGCAAAGCACACCATTTCCAAACCAATGCCCTCTTTTTACATCTTCATGCTCTGATGCGTGATATTTTGTTTAAAATATCATCCTAACAAGAAATAAAAATCATTCCTTTTCACCTGACCAAACTCCCTCCCCACTGGTGGCACTGGGGACTAAAAGGAAGCACTGAGCTGTAAGCGCAACCCTTTCCTATCTGGTCACCAGGTCTTACTAAATTGCCTGGACTGGCCTTAAACTTGTGATCTTCCCGCCTCAGCCTCCATAGTAGCTCAGATTACAGGTGTGCACCAGCATCACAGCCAGCTCTGAACTCCTGACAGCTAAATCCAGTTAAAAAGTCATTTCTCTGGGAAGGCTTGTGGGTCACACAGCAAGCCGCTCCCTCCTTAGACACTCCACAGCACTTCGGAGTGTCACCACAGAGCTCACCATTATAATTTACCTGCTGGGTTTTTCAAACTGCAGGTCAGTATTTTAAAGCAACATATTAATAGAACACAATAGACAATACTGTCACGATCACACACATTAAACTGGACTCATGAACATTCTGTTTTGGTTACTGTAGCAGGAGTGTGAACACCAGATACCGTATATTGCCAAATTTATTTTTACTGTAGGCTGCTGTCAAGAAAGCTTGAAAGTCTGACACAGCTCTCCCTCCTATGAGCTATTTCTGGGGCAGCTCCGATGCTCACTCAGGGTTCTAACTAGTGCCCACTGCAGTGTTCAACACGTGGTAGCAAGCAGTACATGTTTCATGGGGAATGAAAAGACCTGGAAAAGTAGATGCTGTGGGTCTTGCACAGCAGTCCTCATGGATATGTTGAGAATAGCTAAGTAGTAGTGTTTGTTCTCCAGATGTACCCATTTACCACAAAACGCCTCATGTTTACCCTTCTTTATGGGAGAGTAGTATTCCACTGTATATAAATGCCATATTTTTAAGTGAAATAAATCAGACACACAAACTTAAATATTGGATTCTTGCTCTTGTGTGAGAGACCCAAAGGGTAAACAAGGAGCAAAGTGAAGCACAGATATTGAGAGGCAGGAAGGACTTGTTTACATGGGGCAGGGCACAAGGGAGAGAGCAGGGGAGAGAAAGAAAGGAAAAAGGGATTTTCAAAAAAAGGAGAAAGAAAGGAAGAAAATATAGAAACAAAGCTTTTCTAAATGGAGAGGGGAGGAAGGGCTAAGGTGGGGGAATGGACTGGGAAAAAAAGAATTAAGGTGTATCATGTGCAGGTACAAATTTCCTGGGATGAATGTGATCATTATGTATGCAAATATGTACTTTTTAAAAAAAGTAGCACTTGTTAATAAACCGTTCAGCCTGCACCGTGGAAGCCACTGGAAGCCAGTCACCAGCTGCAGAGACGCTGCAAACCACACCGCTGGAGTAGCAGCCAGCAGCAGTGCTGACGCACACCTGGCTGGGCCTGGGAGGCGGCCCAGACCCTCACTCTGCAGGGAGCAGTTCGAGACCAGTGCCAGTGAGTAGCACCCAGCACCCGGACCTGGGAGTCTGTCAGACATGCAGACGCTGAGGCCCAGCCCAGACTGTGGATTCCTGACCTGCCATTTCGGCCATGATTCCTCTGCACATTAAGTTCTGAGACACATGCATACACATCTGCTTGAGATTCCTCCCCTTGCACACAAGACGGAGAGAGGTGCAGTGCTACATTTCATCTGATGAGGGTGAAATGAAAATCTGCTTGCCTTTCTTTGGAAGACATGGAGGTAACAGTGCATATTATATCACTAGGGTGCTGTGAAGATCAAAAGGTGCCAACAGACGTCAAGACAGTTCTTGGATGCTGAACTGTCTTTTATTTCTGAGTGCTACAAGTGTACACACAATTAGGTAGCAAGTTCCTGACCTCAATGAAGGAAGAGTGCACAGGGGGAACAGCAGCAAGGGACCTCAGCCAATGCCACCTGCCACTCTTCCGAGAGTGCAACCGCAAGAAACCAAAAGGGGCTGAAGCAGGTGGGGCAGGCACCCTGAAGAAAGCTGGTGTAGAGAGGGAGGGCCGTGGCTTATAAGGAGGGGGAAGTGCACACGAGTGAAGGAAGAGTGGACTCAGCCTGTGCAGCAGAGACGCCTCAGGCTGCACAGCAAGGTGTGAGGTGGTGGGCGGCAGTGTCTACAAGGGGACACTCAGCTTTGGGACTGCATGACCTCTGCAGTACTACAGAAAAGCAAAAATGGCTCCAGGTTGTTGGGGGCCTTATCCCGCTGTGCTGATTAACTAGGCATTCAGACTCGTGATTGCCTGGGAAGGAATCTGCTCTGCCTCGGTCTTGGTGGACGGGAGCTGCCCAACGAGGCTCTCGTGTCAAGGACAAGGCCGTGTGGCCAGGCTGAGAAGCACGGCCACTAATGACATCTTCTGTGTCTTTACTACTTCTACCCCCAAAGACAGTTACTTGGTGAGATAAAAGTCTGAAAGCAACTTGGGAAGAAAGCACCACTGTCCAAAAACAGGCCGGGGGTTCAACATGACTTGAGGTGTAAGCAGGGACTTACCTTCCTAATGGGGGAGATTTACTAACTTTTTCGCTGGAAGGTAACTTCTCTTTTGCTAATTTTTGGCGATTTCTAGGAGAAACTGTTTCTGGACTGCCAAGTTTGGATGCTGCACGTGCAGATGTCTCGCTATGATGCTTTCTGAAACAGATTACAGACACCAGGCAACAGCAGTGCTGAATCCCTGGGACCACTCACAAAGGATGAGGCTCCTCCTGGGCAAGACAGAGCTGTGGGACAGAAGGCAGGAAATGGTCGCTTTCTTGACTATCGCTAAAAGGCAGACCTTGACGTCATCCAGGACTAAATCTACTCGCATGACCCTGTCTTTCACTGTGCGTGACATCTTACCATGACTTAGAAAAGGACTCTGTGACACAGAAGGGAACCACAGAATCCCACCAGAGTAAAGGAGCTCAGGACAGAGTAAGAAGCCAAGACTCACAAAAGCACAATTCACAGGGATAAGTGGTAAAGTTCCGAGAGTGAGTGGCACAAGAAAGCAATCAGATAAGGGAAGGGCTGATGTGTCAGTAAAAACTCTAGGCAAAAAGCACCTGTTTAGTTCAACCCAAGGCAACTGATGCAGACAACTCTTGAAGAAGAGGATGTAGCAGATAAGGCTGAAGAACGCTCTTCTGGATTTGTGAGGCCACACTCGGTTTTAAAGAGACAGGAGCTGAAGAGTGAACAGGAATGATGATGGGGCTCCGGACAAGCAGCGGCTGCCCACAAGTATTTAAGGGGGAGTTACACAATGTCCCCAAGAGCAGAAGCGGAGCCAGTAGTGGCAGATAAGAAAGGGTGGCTTCATTTGGATGCAAGACTGCTGGGGAGGAGGCGGCTTCCTTGGCCTCTGATGCGTGCGAAAACAGGAAGACACCCAGGAACTGCTGAGGGAGTGGCTCAGGCACTGACGGCCTGCAGTACCAGGTGACCAGTGGGACACTTCTGAACTTGAGAATCTGGGAAATTACAGAGGCCAAGCCCTGGAACCATGACCCAATGCCTCAGAATTGAAATCAAAGAGAAAAGAACCTCTACTAAACCCAAGTGATTACCAAGCTACGCGAGTTAAATGCTTTACTTTTAGAGAACACTTTTTCAGCCCTGTTAGACCCTCACTAGGCAGCACCCAGGAGGCCTGTGGGGCCCGCTGTCAAGCCATCTGCTCTTGGTCACACTGCCTGGGCTGTGCAAGAGGAGGCTAGAAGGGGATGCGCTGCGCTGGGGGCAGGGCTGAGCTCTAGGAGGCGCGGCCCCCCAGCAGGGGTACTCCGACTCTGTGACTTGCACTCCGAGCTGTACAACCAAAAAACCCAAATACAAGACCACTTTACATTTGATCATGTGAGCTCCTTGGGTCTTGGCTTAAAGGTCTGATTCTCTGAGCAGCCAAACCTTGGTACCAGTAGCTAACTTTGAAGGAATTACACACAGGTTGATTGTAAGTCTATGGGAACGCAAAATACTATTACCTTTGCTTGTGGCATTGGGACTTTGAAGTCACACTGAGCTAAACTCTAGTTCTTTTTACTTTGAGACAGTGTCTTGCTAAGTTGCCAGGGTGGCCTACAACCTATGACCCTCCCACCTCAGCCTCCTGAGGAGTGGGGATGCAGACATCTGGCACTGTGCCAGGCTTGACACTGTTACTACTACGGTGAGAGGTGTTAATACTGATACTTCTCGAAATGGGTATTCCTGAACTTTTTCATCCATTTTGGATAATACAATTATAGATGATTATGTTAAAATTAACTATGAATCACACTAAAAATACAGAACATTTTTGCTGTGCAAAAAGTTACTGAGAATGAGGATGTGACTGTATAGCCAAGTATCACTTCTTAAAACCTGGAAAAGCACACGGGCTGGTTAGCGTAGTGGTGGGCCTGGCGGTCAGTGAAGTTAAAGTGTAACGGGCTAATCCTGCCAGTTTAAACCAAGTTAAACATGCCTCCTTCCTTCAGTACCCTACCATGTTCAATAACTCAGTATACACTGTGAGTGAGAGGAACAGAATCCTGGCTTCCCCAGCTCATTTGCCCATCTACTCTTCTTCTGCACAGGTTTCTGGCTCTACTAGGGTCTGAGAGAACACACTTTGGGAAACATCTGGAATTACCATTTACATGAGTATAAAAACGGCCAAGCTTGGACAATTTCCTATGATCAGTGTAAAGGACAACAGTGACGGGACTGTGTGTGCCTGAACCTCTCTGCTCCCTGAGATGAGGCATGCTGAGTAAAGGGCCCGTGTTTTCTGTGTCTCTGTACTCACAGAGCTCAGCACAACATCTGAGACAGCAGATGCTCAAAAAAGATTTGTGAAGAATTGATGGGTTCCACTGAACAAGCATTCGCAACCCGCACAGACTCTGAGAGACCCCCAAGTAACTGAAGATTGAGAACGGATTCTCCCAGAAGATGGGCAGTGGGCTGAGAGCACGCACCCTCTGCTGAAGACAACATGAAAGCAAAGAGCTTGCCACAGGGGTGAGAGCTGTGCAGCTGCAAGAGAATCCCACAGAACCTGGAGCTGTTTCCAGCAGAGGCTGGAGAAGTGTTTGGCAGCTCTGGGCCACCCCATTACCTCTGTGCCTCTGATCTGGTGGTGGACCGCGTAGTGGCTCCCAAGGGCTCATCTTCTTCCTCTTCTTCCTCTTCCTCATCAGACTCCTGATCTTTTTTGTCCTCAGCTGATTCAGAAACCAATTTCTGGCGTTTTCTTTCCTGCTCTGAGGATTCTGTTCAGATAGAATAATAACACCTGGACTGTACAATTCCCAAAGACACATCCAAAGGAGAGTCACGGCATTCAGAACTTAGGATATTAGGGACTTGGAGGCAGAAGAAGTGGTTTTCCACTTCCTTTTGGTTTCAGCACTTGTAATTCACAACTGTTTAACTTAATCTCAAACACATTTCGGATAGTTTACTTATGTAGCTCACAGCCAGCATTGATGAAAAATTCACATGTACTCAGAAAAGCATCTGGAATGTAGCATTTCTGACACAGGATTAGAGCTATTTCACACATATTTGCGTAATATTAATACTAGCTACATCCCACTGGATTTTTTTCTCACCCAAAGCAAAACTCTTTTAAAGAAGGTGCCTTTGAAATAGTACAACTGACTGAGACACACTCAGGTCATACCAGCATCATCCGACAGAGCGAGCGAGCGCTTGGGCTTCCTTCCCCTCCGGCGAGCACTTGCTATTACTTTTTCTTCACTGTCGTCCTAGAAGGGGTACAATTCAAGTTGAAAGTGCGGTCAACAGTATTTATTAAGTTTATTTCTAAAGGATAGATCTTGATCAGAAAACTAACACTTACAGTGCTTGTACTTCTTTCTAGGTTAGCTGTTTCTTTACTGGACTCATCTTTAAGAAAAGGAAAATCTTTGCGTGAATATTTATTACTCTAAAATTAGACTCAATAGTCAGTCTTGCTTATCGGCTGTTAGGGTACCAGTGCTGATTAATACTTTTTATATAACTTATCACTATCTCGGATCAGTCAAACGAAGACAAACTGAAACATGTAGCAGGCAGCATATCAGAATGCAAGTTAAGAGACTGATGTTCTCACTTCAGATTTGCAACAAATAAGCTACGTGATCTGGGTAAGTTATTTAAAATCCCTGAGCCTCCATATCTTCATCTGTAAGACAGGGAGCTTCTTGGTTCCTTTCAGCTCAAATGTTCCTAATCCAGAAAGGAGGGGGAAGCGGGATGTGTAGGGAGCCCCCCAAACACAGCAGGGACTGCAGGCTGTAATAACCCACAGGTGGAGTACCTATCTCTTATCTAAAATACTTGGGACCAGAGTCTCCTATTTCATAATTTTGAATATTTACATATATGAGTTACCTTGGGGACATGAAATTCATTTATATTTCACATATACTTTATGCATATAGGCTGAGGCAATTTTATGCAATTTTTAAGTGCACCTGTGTTTGGACTGTAGAAGAAGCCCTATCATGAGTTCTGTGTGGAATTTTCCACTTGTGGTGTCATGTTGGTACTTGAGAAGTTTTGCGTTTCAGAGCATTTCAGACTTTGGATTAAGGTTGTTTACCTGTGCTTCTTTCAAATCTCAATGCAGTTCTGTACGTATTATAGTTTGGGAAAATCAGACATAACGATTTCCACACATTGTTCACACTCACACACTAATAAACTGACAGTTCAATTCTTTTGACTCCAAATACATCACGGCAATTAATAAAGTACCTATGATAGGCCAGTTTATAGGTAATGTATTATTTATTCATTATGTATTTCTTTACTACAGATGCTTACAATTTTCTGAGTAAGAAAAACAAAGATTAATCAATGCAATATGTGAAGCTAAAATTATGGGCATGTTTGACAGACACTCAAACTCAACAGTAATTCTTATTAATGATGAAAACTACAGGTAGTAGTCGCCTTTTCCTGCAAGTTTAACATGTGGATGAAGATGGAGAAGTTAACGCAATGAAAAGGCCAGCAGAAAGTCTGCTTACACTTCCAATCATCAGTGGATTCAGAAAAACACTGTCAAATAACCCATAATATAGTCACAGAACTTACACTGGAATCTGAAAAGCACACAAATTATCAAGATTTTTTGTATGGTTTTAAACACTTTAAAAGTCTTAATAAAAACCAAATATAAGTAGAATTCTCCCTCCTTTTAAAAAACAAACATTAATTTATCAAGAGACAAGAAAAACTGAAGTATAATCAAAAGTTTACACATAGTTAAATGCAGAAGACCCTGTTTATAGATACATGCACACTTGCTTTACCTCGCTGATAGATTATGTGTGTTCCCCAGTCACTCTGCCACACCCATTCTTTGTGCTTCTGTTTGGTAAGTGGGACCTCATCCAGAGGCGTTTTACCATTGAGTTAACATCCCCAGTTCTTTTAATTTACCACTGAGTTACACCTCAAGCCCTTTTTAGGGACTAAGTTACCTAGGATGATCTTGAACTTGTGATCCTCCTGCCTCAGCATTCTGAGCAGCTGAGATTACAGGTGTGCACCACCGGGCCTAACTTCCCCTTTGCTTTAGTCAAGCCTTTAAATCTCACAAACTGTTCTTGTTTTTATGTTAAAAATTTCAAACTGTGAAACTAATACATACACACTGTAAAATCCCTGAAAACTGCCTGCAACACCTACACCATAAGGAATGAGCCCATTCTCTGCTGCCCTGAGCTAATCATTACCAACATTCTGAAGTATTTTATTCCTACTTAGAATGATGGCAAAATACTTGAAATGATTTCATCTCTTGAGTCCTGAGCTATATAAGTTAGATGCACACCTGCTTTTAAAATTGTTATTTCTCTGAGAGCAATGTGCATTTGAGCTGAATTTGTGCATTCTTGATGACAGTGCCCAATACCAGGGGGATCTATTTCTTTCTTAACATGCTTTGGACACTGTAGTACAAGTTATTTCTACAGAAGAAATGTTACTGTTTTGGTTTTGTTATCTTTATCCTCTATGAAGCTGTCCCAGGCCTCTTAAACCAAGGAAATGTCAGATTTATAGAGAAAGAAAGAAGAGTCGCCATGGCTGTAAGGACAACTGTTTTTATGAAAGGGCCCACTCACTTCACTGAAAAACAGAATGAGAACTGAAAACATTCTCTAACAGCCAGTCTCGCTGGCTCACTGAGGAAAAAATTACTTATAAAGTCAGTTTGAAAATTTCTTGTGTGAACTGAAAGCACACCCAGTTTCTTAGGTCATACATAGAGAAATGGTCTAGATACATACCTGCCTGTGTTACTTTCAATTTGCTGCTAGGTGGAGACTGCTCTACCTAATTCAAACAAACAAAACACTGAAATCAGTAGGTTTTTGTTATCACACTAAAAAGTAAAATATTTATTAGGCCTTGATTTATTAGTAGACAGAATGTTTGTACACTATTTTCTGCAGCTGGCTACATATACTTAGCAAATACTGATGCCTTAAGCTTATGAACACATCGTCTTTGCCACAAGCCTCTCTCCAGACAGCAGCTGTGAGCTGGAGGAGGAGCACTGAAGACAAACCGTGTGCCCATGGCTGTTGACAGTCCCCAAAGCCAGTAATCTTCTCACATGTTGGTCAGCAGGCTCATAGGAGGCTGTCTGGCTGTCTTATAATTCTACAATAGTGACACTGTAGGTACCTTTATACCACTTTAGAGCCAAGGAAATTGAGTCTCACACAACTGGTCCCAAGTCACAGGTTTGAAAGTAAGTGGCAAAGCTTTGAATCCCAAGTGACTTTATTAGGTCAGTGGACACACGTCTGTCCTCCTTATAATGCGGTCACTGAAATGTAGGCAATGAAATCTTGACCCAGTGATTGTGCTGGGTATATATTTTAGTGCCCAAGTTAAAGAATGTTAAAAAAAAATGAAGCATCACAGAGAATTGTCCTGAACTGTAGTGAGTCCACATTTTAGCATAAAAATAGTATCACAGAAAGTAAGATGGTAAAACACTTCAGAAATCTCCATGAAAAGCCACTATTTCAAACTCGTGTAAGAGCAAACTTCTGTATTTTAATCAAGGTTAACCATAACAAGGGGCTGGGGATATAGCTCAGTGGAATAAGCGCTTGCCTAGCAAGCGCAGGGTCCTGAGTTCGATCCCCAGTACCGCAAAAAAAAAAAAAAGCCATAACAAGGCAAGTCTGTTTATACAAAAATATTATTGATCATAGTATTGTTTGAATGGTTACCCCATGATTTACTTAATAAAATCTTTTAAAGCTTTCAAATACTTAAAGTAGTTCAAACCCTAGATATTACAGCACTATTCACTTTTCAGGCCAAGAACAAGTGTTAGCAGAGCTCTTTCTCATCCTCTGCGAATACTTACAGAGATAATGCCAGTGTCTGTTCTGGAATCATCTTCTGAAAACACAAGCAAAACATTCACTTAGAATGATCATTTCAAGAATTTGCAGTATATGAACTTGAAAACATATCAAACACCTACTTGTTTTTAATGCAATTTCCACAGGGTATTTCCGAGGTCTTCCTCTTTTCCTTTTAATAATTATTGGCTGATCGTCCTATGAGGGAATTGAAAAACAAAACCAGCAATTAAAGAATAATTTTGTCCTCTATGATACAAATAGTTTGTTTTCTCAAACAAATAGAGATTTAAGAGTGCCTTCCTATGAGAGGTCAAATCCTAGCTGTAAGAAATAAGTGACGTGGGGAGTAGTGTTTTTCTTCCTTTTGCTGCAGATCCCTCCCGGATAAATACTGGTAACGCTCACAGGAACACACGCAGCGGCAAGGACTGAGTGACAAGGTAATGGAAGGAGGTGCTCAGTGAATGTAGGTTTTTGTTATCACACTAAACAAGTTTCTTACAAGTCAGAAACTGTGTATGCCCACTTAAAATGAGATTTAGTTCAAGTTACTTGTGACCAAATGCTACTTTGCATAAAAAATAAAGAGATCCACTGAGTCTCACACAGAAGTTTAAAAAAACAAAGAACCATTACAAGACTGACAAATTCCACAATGGTTGTGTCCCTGGACCTGAGGGGCCCGGACTCGGGCCATTTCCACTCTGCCCCATGGGCTCCCCGCAAACTAGAAGAGGCCTGGAGCTGGCGGGCTCTGCCTGTAGCCTCCCTGGAACCTGTGACCCTGCCTTGCGAAACTGGGTCTCCTGGGCTCTCCTACCGCTGCTGCTCCCACTTCAGTCTAGTGGGACACGTGGCCCCAGCAGCCTCCTGTCTCTCCCTTGTCCAGCTAGGTGGCGGGCAGTGCTCAGGGCCAGGGCGAGGAGCCTGACACTGCCACGGGGTAGTGCTGGGCTATCCTCATATGGCCATGACATAAGTAGGTCTCACAGAAAGTCACCTGGTTTTGATGAAACCAAGTGAACAAAATTAATCATAATGACATTGATAAAATGCACTGTATGAAATGGTGTCCCATTGCACTTAGACAAAGTACTGAAATAATTCTGAGGGAAGCACAGAAAGCAGGTCTCACCTCTTGTGATCTGATGCTGTCATCTTCATTCTGCTCTGTCTTTTCACCAGCAGCCTCACTGCTGCTCAACTCATCTGCACATAAGGGAGCGCTCAGTGCATCCTAGTGACCACAGTCAGCCTTCGCCGCAGTCCAGGGCTATGACCCAGGCCAGCTGCAGTCACAGCCACACATGCACACGTAGCACTTCACCAACACGCCTCCACCACCCAAGTCAGCAAGCATGGGTTTGGGTAAGCAAGAAGCACACCCAGTGTGGAGCGGGGTCCAAATCAAAGAGCACGCCCAAACCTTCTTTGTTAGACATGGAGATCAGAGGAGCGGGACAGGCGCGTCAGCTTGGGACTCAACTTGGGACATGCTGCCCGCTCTGAAGGCTTAGTCTCACAATTTACCTGAAGAGACATTTTACTCACCCTTCTCCTCTATAGCCCTTGAAACAGTGCTGCTTGTCTCAGAATTCATTTTAGACAATTCTTCCAAATCTCCAGGGTTCTCTTCCTACAAAGAAGTTGAACAGGAGAAGAGCTGTTTTCGTTTAACTTAAGTCTGCCTCCATTCAACCTCTGCAAAGTTTACCTTTCTATTTCAAAAAGAATTTCCTAGCTGTCTTTTAGAATAATCTGTTGGAAAATATTTTGTAAAAAGTAAATGTTATCGCTGTTCAAGAATCTATAAAAAAGACAAAAATCCTGAAGGCAGAAAAGCCTGACATCAGGTTCCACTATAAAGTGGCACGCCTATAATTGTTTTTCCTGCAAAATGGAAATTACTCTTTTCCTCTCATCCTGGACTGCAAGACCAAAGGATGAATTCATAGGAATGGGCAACAGATAATTTCTCTGTGGAGGGGAGACGTTTCTGGGTACCCACGCAGGCTCATGTAGAGCAGCGGTCTCTCAACAGTTCAATTATTCACTCTGATTCACAAAACAGCATTGAACACTCAATACCAAAAAGTTTTTCTACTGCCCTCCTAATACAGTATGTGACGGGGCCGGGGATATATAGCTCAGTGGCATAAGCACTTGCCTGGCAAGTGCAAGGTCCTGAGTTTGACCCCTGGTGCTGCAAAACAAAAACAAAACAAAACAAAAAAACAACAACAATAACAACAAAAAAAAATATGTGACTGTACAAAATAAAATGGGAATGTTTTAAGTTTTCATCTAAATGGCCCATTATAAATAAATGGAAATCCCCATTTCTGTTTTTAATTTCACTTAAATTATTTCTTTAATAGTCTATTAGTCTATTTCAGAAGTGAAAGGGCATCCATCAGGATGGTATCAGCAGGATGTAGGAAACCCAGGTCTAGAACAAGAGGGCAGTGAGAGAAATGAAGATCTGTGGGCTGTATGCCTGAGTCCTGAGTCTTATAAAAATAAGATCACGAGAAAAGGCAACAGGTGAGGCTGGCCCTGGAGGCACCTGATTTGTGAAGTGTGGGAGGCGAGCAAGGAGGAGGGAACAATGTTACTGTTTTACGGTGGTGTGTACCGCTGTTATTTCAATATTTTGGTGCAGATATATCTGGATTAAAATCACACTATATTTTGGAATAAAGCATCTAGAAACCTTAAGAAATCAATAATACTACTAAACAAAAACCTAAGCAACCATTTACATCTACTAAACTGTGACATTAGTACATTTTGGTGAGGGTGGCACTAAAATATGCCTTTTATAATAAAAATAAGTTTCTTGTTTTGGTACACCCAAGTAAAAGGGATACTAGATGGAAAACAATATCATAGTAAGTGTTCGCTGTGGTGTAATTCGGTTATCCCCGAAGTGTAACATGTAGGAGAAGTACCTTTGTGTCCTGCGGCTCACTTTCAGAGCACTGTCTCTGCGCCATTTCTATTCTGGAATCCAGGACATCCAGATTATCATCTGTAAATCAATTGGGACAGAATCACAAAACAATAAAAGCTAAATGAAAAATGAAACGCACTATTCTATTTTAAGACAGTTTGAGGCTTTTCAGTCCTGACTTTTTAGTAAAGTCAAAGTTATTTTAGAAGTATTTAAAATGTCGTATGATTTGGGCAACAAACTTGGGCCTTTTGGCTCAGGCAAGGTAAAAAAATGAAACAAAACAAAACATTAAAAAATTCCCAAGTGTTAACATGATACCAACAAGCCAAGGCTTGGTGACAAAGACATTTCCTGAGTGAGTGGTCAGCTGAGGAGGCAGAGCTTGGCTAGTGACCGAGACTGTAGGCTTTGGAATCAGATTTGCTTGGTGGAAGAAAGTCATAATCACTCAGAATCTTCAATTCTCTATTTAATTCAATGGTAATAACACCCTATTCATACGATTACTGTAAAGATAATTGGGGAATGTATGGAATGTATCGTGGGTATTACCCTAATAGAATACAAAATCAATAAATTACCACCAAGTAATCTTATGCTTTAACTAAAACTAGGGGGAAATATTTAAGAAACTATTCTTTGTTATATGTTCACTCAACAAGTATTAATTTCTACTTTGTGTCAGGTAGAAAGTACCCTACACTGTTCAATAATGGTGGCTATTGAAATTTAAAATTAGAAACAATTAAAATTTTATTCTTTCATTCACACTAGTAACACTCAAGTGCTCAAGTGAAATACCCAGTTCATCTTCTGAGGAAGGGTAGTGCTTCCTTCCCTTTCTTTTAGGGATGTGCCTTTCTTCCTCTTCAACCTGGAATTAAGAATGACCACATTAAAGGCAATCGAATCTAGACCAAGGTGGCATGTAACATCTAAAGGTAATACCCTTTCAAATAAACTGTTACATAAATAAAAAAATCTCAAATAACATTGTCTACATCCAGACTTAAGATTAGACTAATTTTCTAAGCTTGAGTCTTTTTCTGGATTGAATGTAAATCCTTATAAAAATCCAAATCTGTATCTAGTTACATACTGAATTTCAGTAATTCTAAAACATATGCTTAAAAATTTTTTTCCCCTCATCTCTGAAGTCAGGTTGGATCTTGCATTGATGGCATATTATAATTAGTAAAGTTCTTCTGCTCCCTTAGTGGCCCATTAAAAATGGGCTTCTTATACTTACTGAAGAATAGGTACATGAAAACACATTTTGGTCATACAATGTAGAATTTCCAAATAATCCTGGGACCTACCCAATTACCTAACCATTACCACAGCATAGCAGGTAAAACTGCAGAACTCTTAACACATCCACTGAATACTTAATTTACACAAAAAGATAAAGCCTTTGTAAAGTTCCTCCTTGTGTTCAGCTGAAAACACTACCTATGAAACACCAAATGCTTGAGCTTATTATCAAAACATACCTCTTTAGGGTTTGCTTCAATGTGACTTCTTATGGTTTCTGAGTTGTCATTTCTGTCACTGGATATCTCTGAGTACAAAATTTAAGAAAAGAAAAAAATGTCTTAAACACTCTTTTTTGGTACTAGAAATCAAAATCAGGACCTTGCACTTGCCAGGCAGGCGCTATGCTGCTGAGCTACATCCCTGGCTCTTAAATACTTTTAAAATGTTTATTATTATTATTATTATTATTTGTTTTTAGTTGTATGTATGGGAAAAAGCGGAGGTAGTAGTGCTACTGAGTACCAGTTATGTATGAGGTGCTGTAGCAGACAGTTAACAAATGATTTTGGATAGGATCCTTCCAACAACACTGTCAGGTAAGTTCTAGTTTTTGCTGTTGGTCGATGTGAGTAAATGGGGTTCATTGTGGGGAGTACTATGTCCAGGACTATGCACTGGATTTTACACTCAGACTTCAAGGCCTTTCCGTTGAGCTTGTGTAGCATCCCTGTATTAAGAAATATCTGAGGAAAGCAAATACAAGAAGAAAATAAAGTACTTTTACTAGTGATAAAAAATAAAGAAATTTTTGAGGAAAACAAAGATATACTGCTTTACAGTCATCTTATCAGTGAATGTTCAGCAATCTAACAATATCAAGTACAGGAGAAGACACAGAGCAACAACTGCCACTTCGAGATAACTGGGCAACCCAGGAACACTGGAGAGCTGCCCGTGACTCAGCAATTCCATTCTAGAGACCCGGCTACACTGTACCCGATCTGCGAGACAGGCACAGGAGCATGCAGAGAAACACTCTGTATTTAACAAATGTTCAAAGGCACCTAAATAGCCACCAAAAAAATGAAGGAAAAAAATAACTGCTGAATTTACACAATGGAATGCTAACTAGCAATTATTATTATGGTTTTGTGGTGCTGGGATCAATCCCAGGGTCTTAGGCATGCTGGACAAGTGCCCAGCCCCAAACTAGCAATTAAGAGTTATATAAATCAACAGGACAAAATCCAAGATAAGAATATTTCACACGAGCAACTGCAGTGGAGGTACTTCATATAATAATGTGGTACTGTTCACTTAAATAAGGCAATATACACTACAAATTGTTTATGAACTGAGAAATTGTATCTACTAATGCAGAATTCCCTTTGGAATAGGGTAAAAGGGAGACTGAGACTGGGAAGGGGTATTAAGCAATCTGAGTATATCTGTAACATTTTCTGTGCGAATCAATATGCTAAACTTCAAGATATGATTAAGTTAGGCAATGGGTACATCAGTTTATAATTACCACTATTCTACTTTTGTTTTAAATATGATCTATTATAAGCGTATGATGAATGGAAAATCAACAAAAAAATTAGGAACCAGCAAAATCCTACATCCTGGCTAGAGCTGGTGGCTGTACAGGCTGCACAGAAGAAGACCTCACCCCTGGGAGAAGACCCACAAAAGCAGACAACCCTCATCTGCTACTATATTGAACCTACCTGTCAGAAGTTAACAAACGTGCAGTTGAGTATTAGCACAGAATTTCTAGACTCTGATGGTAGAAGCCACTGGTGACTATGCATTTTGTACTCATGTGGGCCTGAGTCCACTGTGAGATTCCTGGCGAAGTTCTAGCACCTATTTCAAGCGATGCACCCTTTTTCAGCTGGAGAGCCTGGAGTAAGTCCCCTGCTCTCTATAAACCTCAGTTTCCTCAACTATAGATGGGATGTTTAACACTCACTTCACCACAGCATATGCGTTAGTTGAAAAATCTATGAAGTAATTAATACAGACCTTGGCCCTCAAAAAATACTAATTAATGTTCAAATTATTATTAAGGAATTCATTAACTTACCTCCTTTGTTGCAAAATTTATTAGGAATTTCTTCATTTGTGTGTGAGCCAGAGTTCTCAACCTAAATACACAATACAAAGAGTAATTTATGGATTATCTCACAGAACACTTAAAGGTAGGGCGAGAGAATTTACATAATCTGGCTGGTTGCAGAAATTCCACAAGAAATTAGAATAGATGTTCTTTTCAATGGAACCAGGAACTTACAAGCCTGAAACACTGCCTTTGTGAAAAAATTCCAGGGTAATCCCTCAATGCTTACTCTTATCTTCAAAACTGAGATAATATATTTCTTACTTGCAAAAAGTAATGAGACATTTTATTTTCATTTTCTGATTTTTGTGAATTCTCTTCTGATCCAAAGAATTCTCATGATTTTCTTTCTTCAAAAACTGTTGTAGGATTTTGCCGTAAGACTACCTGTCTGTGGCCGGGCGTGAAGGTGCATGCCTGTAATTCCAGCACTCTGGAGGCTGGCAGGCTGGAATTGTTGCAAATTCGACACCAGCCTGGGCTACAAAGTGAGCTCAAAGCCAGCCTGGACTGCATAGTGAGACCCTGTCCCAAAAATGACTGAAAAAAAAAAAAAAGTTCACCCATGGTCCTATGTTAGGTTCCCCATAAATACAGTGAGTAAGGAAAAGGAAAAAGAAAAAGAAAATCTACTGTTTTCAGCATGAAAAGGGTTATGAGAACTACATGCTGGAAAATTATATATTTAGAGCAGTTACGGTTCAGTGTCTTCAGATGAGCTTTATAAAGCATAAGGTGGACTTTAACTCTCAAATTATTTAGTCTACAGCACCAGGACAATTTAAGACATTAGAATCCCCTTTTTAATTCTATTATAATAATAAAACCAGACAGTTCAGAGTTCATCAGTAACTCGGTAAATATGGAGAAAGGCAGGTAAACCCTGCTGTCAAGTGTTTGGCGAAGTAAGAGCACACACACCGACACCCTTCTGACTCCTAATGAGATGCAGACAGCCCCTACACTGCATGTCTCCTCCCCTCCAAAAAACTTTACCAACACCGCCCAAACTGCTACCATTACAGTTACTTACATCTAGGGATTCATTCAGCAATAGAGGTTTTCTCTGTAGTTCAGCTGTTCAAAACCAAAATTAGATATAAGGAAACAATATTGCTTTTCAATTACACAGAAAAAAAATACAAAGACTTTCAGAGTAGTTAAATAAGATTATGTCACTAAGTGGGACTTTGTGAACCATAAAGCTCTGGCCAATTATTTCTTACAATCTGTGATCCATCTACCACCAGAAAAACAATGGAAATTAATGTTGCCTGCATTTCTGTAAGAATAGCAGTGGTCCATTAAGTTGCTACAGTGATTTAACTATCTTGGTGATATGGAGTTTAGAATAATGTGGAAGACCTTACTTAATGTAACTGTTAAGCTGCAGTGTAACACTGGTTCATTTAAAAATAATGCCATCAAATGAAAAGTTAGACCCTATCCCTTCAAACAGGGACAGTCTGTTTATAGTCTTTGCAAACTTGAAGTACAAAGTCTACTGCTTCTACTCAACAGTGACAGAACACACATATTTCTTTTAAACAACTTCCTTTTACGTAAATAGATCTCTTATTGAATTGTACCTAAACACACCAAACCAGCCTAAAATATAACCGGAGAACAGGACTTTGGAATCCAAAAATGTTACCTCCTTGACAATTAACAAATGAGATGTTATTTGAACTGTGAAAAACATGCCCCCTGGTACACTTTAACTAATTCATCTTAGACAGCTTAGTCATCTTGGCCATGAATGACTTAGCGGGTGCTGGTGTGGCCTTCCAAGACTGGCTGGCATCTCTATGGAGTGAGACACTATGTACAAGGCTCCTGAGGCCACTTCAGCTTGTTTCTAATTAGGCCCCCAGATGCTGCTGCCGTCGCCCTCTCAGGCCGTGGCCATGGGATGCTAAACATGAATTACTTGTCTGGTCTAAATGTTTCTACCTCCACTGCCCCTTACACATCTGCTCGGGCAATGAAGTCAATGACTTCTTTTCATCAATCACTGCAATCTTGATTTCCCCAGTTCTTACAAGTGCCTGGCTTATTCTGTCATGGGAATAATTTAAAGATCCCAGCTGAGTATGGCAGACAATACAGCTACCTCCTCAGAACCTTCCCTAAGAGCCCAGACTTTGGTCCAGGACAATGTGGTTCTAAAAACAAAGCACTTGCCTTAATTTCAATCAGCAAGCTCCATTTCTCCAGTCACAGCACTAGTTTAGGGCAGACACATATATGAACTCTCATTCAGAGTATTAGGATTTGGGCCACAAAGAGGACAAAATTATTTTCCTAGAGGCGTGAATGAGAGAGAAAACAATGACCTCTGTGGGAGGATGAGAGAAGATACCAAGTTCCCACCGGCTGTGCCTGTGGGGATACCAGCTTGCTCTTGGATTATCCTTTGTCCTTTTGGTTTTGTGAGCTGATAAATTATTTTTAAGCAGTATGTATTTGTATGGATTTTTGTCATTTGCTACCAAATCACTTTGACTACCACAGCTAACGTGGAGAAATTCAATACTGTTTAAAAGAAAGATCTGGCCAGGTGTGGTGGTGCACACCTGTAACCCCAGCACTTGGGAGGCTGAGGCAGGAGGACTATTGAGAGTTTGAGGCCAGTCTGGGCTACAAAGTGAGCTTAAGGCCAGTGTGAAGTGCATAGTGAGACAGTCTCAAAAAGATAACAACAACAAAAAAAGTTCTGGCTTAAATTTGGTCATATGCTCTGTAAGTGTTTAGTCCTGTTTTTCTTTTTCTTTCCTTTGGGGCTGAGTGTTGAATCAGGGCCTTTGCACAAAATGTGGACAATCTACCATTGGGCTACACTCCCAGCAGAACTGTTTTCCCTCAATATATGAATCAGAAGAATATATGTAACATAAAGTACAAACCAGAAATAATTCTCAATTGTCAGAATCTCTCTAGCTCCTCTGCACGTTCCTGGGGCTCCCATCAAGGGATCCACAAGAGATCCACTACATTACTGCTAAGATGTTACTTGGTTTACAAACTTTACACAGCGGGTTTTTCCAGAGGCATGAGATGCACCCATAGTAACTGAATAGTTTACTAAATTATCACCATAAATCTCTGAGGGACGTTCTCATACTTCCATCAGAATAGTAAAACCACAGAGTGAATGTGGAAACAGATGCACAAGAAATCAGTTGTTTCTATTAGGCCTGACTTAGAGATTTACCAAATGTGAAGCACAATGTTTTTCTTACTAAATTTTGTTATTTTGGGAAATCTAGTTATTTTTCTCTTAAAAAGGGTTAAGTTATACTAAGTTAGTTATCTTGAGTGAATATTTATATAGGTCAGATTTAATACCTTCTTTGGTAAATGCCAACAGGTATAATTCACATAACAAAAGCTCTCTGGAGGCTTCAATACTTTTCAGAGTGTAAAGTGGTCTGAAACCACAATGCTGAGAACTGCCAGCCTGCTCCTTTCTGATGCTGAGGCTCTGCTGCACACGCACTGGCAGCTGCCAATGAACAATGGAGCCTAGAGTCCAAGAAGAAGCACGTGGGCTGAGATTAGCCTTAGTGCTGGCATTGGGCAAAAGCCAGAGTCTCCAGGCAGAGCCAGTGGGGTAACAGGCACCGTGGGAGCTGCAGGCCATCCTCTTGGGGATGCGCCATGAAGGCCCCTGGATGGGCAGGAAAAGAAGGGCGTGGAAAGACATTTGGGACAGAGCAAGTATTTGCTCCACTTTCCTTTTTCTGAACACTTTTTGTTACTAGGAGAGAGCAAATGTAAGCTATTACCTTATAGCATATACAACTGACATTTAAGGCAAGCTAAAAATGACATTTAATATAAGGTAACAATGACAGAGTAAATAATTCCCTTTAATCTATTTAAAAAAGTGAGCAGCTAGCCAGGCACAGAAGTGCACACCTGTAATCTCAGCTACCAAGAAAGCTAAGGCAACAGAATAACAAGTACAAGGCCAGCCTGGGTAACTCAATGACAACTTGGCACAACATAAAATTTTTTTAAATGGTTTAAGTGTAGCTTAGTAAGACAGTGCTTGCCTAATCTGCACAAGGCCTTGGGTTCAGTCTAATCTGCAATGTGGGAAAAAAGTGAGATAAAAATTCATAGTCTGTGTTTGACAAATCAGGTATTGGTTTTAAGCTGTAACAAAAGGTTAAAACATACACAACACAAAAACATGAACGAGCACAAAAAGGAGCTTACCCATTCCGCTGGGCTTTCCCTCACACTGACTTTCTCGTACTGCTGGCATTTTGGGATTTTTTTCTTCCTCTGAAGGCACAAATGTCTAAAAATTCCAAAGCACCATAAAAATAAGTTAACTATGGTTTTTACAACAAGGAGGCAAGACTAGCCTCAAGTTGAATTAGAAAAATAGCCCCAGTTGAAATAATACACAAATCTTCCTTCAAGTTCATACAAAACCAAAAAATGAAGACATTATCCTTTAAAAACAAAACAAATTTGAAATAGAAAGCTCAATCCAATCTTATGTTTCATCCTTCAGTGGTTCTCATACAACTTTAAAAGTAAACGGCACGACACGTGGTCCTTCCTCCTCAAGGCCCTGTCCTGCCAGGCTCTATCTCAACACTGGGCACTGGGAGCTGCTCCAGGCTCGAGTGCACACCCGGTCCTTGAGTCCAGGACACGCACTTTATTGCCTTTTGCTTCTGGTAGGCTCTCACTCTTTTGGAATCCCATTCCACTGCTCCTGCGCAAGCCTTCCTGTCTTCCCACCGCAACTCCCTTTGGGCAAGCTGTGCCCCCTTTGCATTGCTCACGACCCCCAGGTGCACTAAAACCTTGTGGTCTTGTCATGTACAGCGGGAGGTTGGAAAGGGAGCATGGAAACCAAACTACCTAAAAAATTTTATTCTAAATGCAATGGGTGGGAAGCCACATTAACTTTTAAGCAGAGCAATGCCAGGACCTAATTTCTGTTTTCAAAGAAATCCCACATGGCTATGAACCACAGGTTAAGAGGCGATGGAAAGTGTGACAGGAACTACTGAAGTAATGGCTTTGGCCAGGATGGTGGGTGTAAAAATGGATGAGCTCCCATTCTACTGAGAACGGGATCCGTAAGAATCAGTACTGGATTAAGCGTAGGTGACACCCATGTGGAGGAATGAAGTGATGACTCTATTTACTGAGATTACTGAGGCTCTTGGCTTTCCCAGCCCACAGGATGTGGCAACAAAAATACTAGCAGAAGTACACTGAAACCAGGAGCAGCCCCCTGTGTGTGTGTATGTGTCTGTTCATCTCTCGATCATGAAGTGGTCCACACCCACTGGCAGTTCAACGGAACTGAATATCACCCATACCTCGGTTTTCGAGTTGGCTGTCAGTTCTGATCCTTCTAAAACCTCTGGAGGAGACTTCTCTTTGCCTAGTGAAATTTAAACCATTACAATATTAAGGATAGTTTAAGAATCTAATTGCAAAATACATTCTAAATCAAAAAGAAACAATGTTGTTATCTGGCAGACCATTCTACCTTCCTTTGCTTGTTCAAGCTTGTTCATTTGCTTAAGAATAAAAAGGACCATGGTGTGCAAAGGAGATCTGGATACAAGGCAGGGGGCATTTACCCATTTCAGGGGAGTGAAGTTATTTCTTGTTTGCACAGAAGAAACATAATTAGGGAGGCATCTTATTCCGCAGTAGTTTTCTGCAGTCATTTCTACCGTTTGTCCCTAAAACAATACATTCTGAGTTGCTGAGGTACATTCTCAATAAAGGTGATTTATGAACTGATTCACTTTACTGGCTTCAGGCTGATAAAGCAAAACTGAAGATAAAGTTAAAAAATTGAGGGGCAGGCAAAAGGCCAGTGGGATGTTCTCAAGTGGAGACTTGGCTTTACCCTGGTCATGCTTCTTTCCTTCTCTCCTGTGCCTTTGTAGCAGCGGTTCTTGCAGTTTCCCTCGCCTACCCCACACATATGGCACCAAAGCGAAGCCTTCCTTCGTCTAAGAGTAGGCAGGATTTTCCCTGCTAAAAGCCCTTCTATTTTTGCTCTTCCAGGGAAAAGTGGAGGAGTAACAGACAGCAGCAGTGACTGTCAAAAAACTTTCAGTGCCCTCAACTTATGCTCAGCTACATTCAATGGAAAATTTTGAAGTTACTCATTCCATTCCTTAGAACATTTCTCAATGATTCCTCTTTAAGTCCCTGTAATGAACAGGACTAAACCTGCTGGCTTCAACTTCTGGAGTCTAGGTTAGGTAATAACTAAGGTTGTTCAAGTCTAAAAGTCCAAGACACTAGAGCTGGAGTGGAAAGAAATGAACACTCCCAGGCCCTTCACATCTAGCCCACATGCTTCCTTTCCGTTCCCACCCCATCCTACGCCCTGGTCACACTACAATGTCCCTGAAAACCTGTGTACAGTACATGGCTGGATTCACACTTGTCTGCCCATCCGGACAACTATATCTAAAAGACTGGCATTTGATGGAATCTGAATTTGTGTGGAGGGAATTTCTATCTCTTTCAAACATACTCTAAACCAGAAATAAACTCATTTTACTTAAACAGTAAACTCAGTTAAAAAAAATTAAAAACCAAATTAGAGACTGCAGGCGTAGCTGGGCAGTAAAGCACTTGCCTAACGTACGAAGCTCTAGGTTTGATCCCAGCATGAACACAAAATCCCTATGGGCACCCTGACCAGAAGGAGCATGCTGATTGAACTGACACCTATTACAAAATTCACAATAATTTGAAGGTTGGAATGACGTTTGCATTTATATTATCTCTCCATTTTCTACAACAGAAAAAAGGCTCCGACTTTTCCTAGGAGGCCCTCAAGTGCTATGCAAATTATTTAAATTTTCTGACCCTATTTTCTCCTTTATCAAATGAGGGTGACTCAAAGCTACTCATTTCACTCAGCTGTGTTAAGTACTCCTTCTTTTGAGTGACAGGACATCTGAGGACTGGAGGTGGGGATGGGACTTAGTCACAGAGTGCTTGAACGGCTTGTGCAGCCCTGGGTTTGACCCTCAGAAATACAACCATCACACAGTGCAGAGAACTCTGCCGGTAAGCAGTGTTCAGCTGGCTTACCATGCCTTGGCCTTCTCTTCTTTCCCGACACATGTGAAACAAATCTAAAGGTTTAAATGAAGTCTTTTTTGGAGAAGCTCAACTGTTACGATTTATCAGTACCTGGGAGGTTCAGTGGTAGAATTCTCAACCGTTACAGTTTCTATCTTGGTATCTCCCTGAAGCCTCACGCCATCCTAGGCAGGACCTTCGAAAGGTGACTGGATTCGGTGGCAGCACAGCTGACCTGCTGGGAGGAGGTGGGCCCCGCTGGAAGAGGTGTCACTGCGGGTGTGACCAGGAAGGCTGTGTTTCCTGTCCCTGCTCCTTCCTTCAACGCTCTGCTTCCTGGGCTCCATGCCTGAGCGAGCCAGCTAGCTATCAGCTGAAATGTGAACTAAAATAATCCTGCCCTTCCTTAACCTGTGCGTGTTAAATATTTATACTGATCTATCATTATGAAACCAACACCATCTTTGAAAGATAGTTTTAAATAAACTGCTATATAACTGTGAGAAAGGCTAAACCAGACAATTAGAAATAGATCACCTGTGTCACACGACTTTTGTTCAGCGCCTTCGCTGGGCAGTGCTGTCCGCATGCTGTGCCCTTGCTGCGTTTTCTCAGTAGATGCTGCATCCGTCTGTTGGCCACCGCGGTCACGCTCTGTAGTCAGGTCTCCCTCACATCCTGGAGCCGATACAGCGACCTGGCAGGCAGCTGGAAGGACTGCTGTTTGGAAAGGAGTAAGTTCTGACCCTTGGACCGTAACAAGTTTGGTGGCAGTGGTTTTCAAGCTGTCCTCAGGACCCTGCTGGTCAGGAGCAACAGAGGCATACTCTGCAGCAGTGTCTCTGACAGGTGGCATGTCATCAGCTATTTTAGCAACGGTACTCACTACTGCCAAAGAGCAAGGGCTGACAGAAAGGCCCTCATCTGGCTGCCCACACGTCTGTTCTGGTCCTCGCAGCTGGGCAGATGAGGTGGCGCTCCTCTCTGTGCCCCTTCCTGCTAGACAGCGGGCCATGCCACCGCCCTCCACCATCTCCGCCTCTGGACGTTTGTCTTCAGTCTGAACAGCACTCAGTGACACGCTTCTCTTTGCTGCACTTGGGAGATGTGTGGTGCTCTGTTTTTGTCTTTCTGCTGTGAAAGGGTCTTGCCTGGGGCAGCCCTTACCGTGCCTCTCCCCGTCGGCAGCACACTCGACACTTGGCTGGCTGTGGCCCACTGAGGGCTCACAGACTGGCAGCCGGTCACGCCCTTCCTCAGCGCTCACTGTCAGCACGGTGGCCCCTTTCTGGTCTCCTGTGATCAGCCCAGGGCACCGACTGTTATTGTCGGCAATTAGGCTGGGCATGGGGATCTCACACTTGCTCACTCTTGCCACTGACAGCTCATCACCTCCTTCGGGGTTGTTTGCAGCAGGCTGAGTCTCTCTGTGCTGATCCAGGCTGGCTACCATCAGCACACACTCTGCAGTACTAGTGGAGATGACCGCAGCATCACTGGAGTCCTCTATTCTTGCAGTGCTGGCCTGGTCTTCATCCAGGGGGACGGCACCAACCATGACTGCTTCACATCCTTCAGAAGTGCTTGTGGAAATCATGGCAGCGTCATTTGTCTCTTCTGCTGCTGTGCCCAAAGGGCAGACTACCTCCTGGGGGACAGCGCTGGACACAGAGCCCTCACAGTCTTCCACCGAGCTTGTTGAGATAACAGCACTTCCATCTGTAATAGACTGTGTGTTTTCACTTACCCCAGAGACAGAGGCCTCGCAGTCTTCTGCTATGCTGGTGGAAATGAGAGCACATTCATCTTTTTCCTCCTTGCTGGTTGAAGCATGAGGACTTTCAACTTCTGCAGGAGCACTAGGCATAGGCACCTCAAAGTCCTCAGTGCTTACCAGGCCTGAGCCTTTAGCTCTTTGCTCAACCACTGCAACTGGCTGCTGACTCTCAGCACATTTGATGGTTACTGCACTGGAAATAGGCACTTCAAACTCCTCCCCTATGCTTGTGGAAATCATGGCACACTCATCTTTCTCTTCACATCTGCTAGCAGGAAGTTGGCTTGCATCACCTGAAACTGCACTAGGTGTGGGAGCCTCAAATTCTTCCGTGCTTCCTCCGGTGCCTTGCATGTCTTCTTCCTGCCTCAGGGTACTTGAATGGCCTTCTCCTCCATCTCTAATAGCACCCCCCCGAGAGGCGTGATCATTAGATGTACTGGTAGAAATCATCAAACCTTTGCCTTGACTTTTACCATCAGGCAGCCTATCTTGGTCAGAAACACCATTGCTGCCTGTCGTAGCCATGAGGCCATCACAGTCTTCATGTTCGACAGAGGTAATGATACCTTCATCTTCTTTTTCACTTGGTGATGTGTGGTCTACTTCACATTCCAGGGCGGCACCAGATACAGGAACATCGTAACTGCCCTCCACCAGGCCAGTGGAAACAGTGGTATCTTCAGCCTTTCCCTTCCTAGTGAGCTGACTGCCACTTTGATCAGAAGCTGCGCTAGTCATGGGGCCCTCACAACCTGCTGGAACTGGCACCCCTTCGCTTTTTCCTGCAACTGCACTGGTCACACTACTTTCTACGATCCCTTTGGCGCTAGAGCAGATCTCCGTCTCTTTGATTTCTTTCTCTGCAGCACTCACACTATCAATGTTGCTTTCATTTGCACTCAGGAGGGCTGCCCCAGCCTCAGTGTCCACGTGGTCTGCTGTGCGACCAACCTGACTGTCCCCTTCTGCACTTTCGCAAATCAACACCCCTTCATTTTCTTCACCTATCATACCTGAGCAAGTTGAAGCCTGTCCAATTTCATTTCCTCTCCCAGTACTAGTTACAACGCCTTCCCCCTCGTCATCCTCCTCCTTTGCGCCTGTGCTGGTCACAATGCCTTCATCATCGCAGGGGCCAGCAGCGACCAAGGGGATATTAGTGACTTCCTTGGCTACTGTGCTGTCCATTGCATTCTCTCCAGTTTCTTCTGTTTCAGAACTTATTGGACAGCCCTCACTGCTGTCTTCTGAGCCTGTGCAGCTTGCCGGTCCCTCCCCATCCTCCTCCGTTATGCCTGTGCTAGTGACAGCGCTCTCACCTTCTGCGCCATCGGTCACAGAACCATCGCCTTCCTGGTCGGCACTTGTACCAGGGGGTGCATCATTACCTACCAGGACCACCTCTGCCCCTGTGGCTATGCGCTCCTCCTGGGGCCCTGCTCCTGTTACTGAGCAGATGACAAAGTTATCACTTCTGCCTTCTGCCCCTGTACATGTCACAGTGCCATCTGTTTCTTTCTTGGGACCCATTCTTGTCCCATCTCCTTGGATTCCATCAACCTCTTCACTGCTCATGGACCCTGTTCTTATTTCTGTCCCAGCACTTGTAACTGCTCCATCGCTTTCAACTTCACTAATGAAAGTAACAGTCCCTTCAACTATTTCTGAGTCCCTACTTGAAGAGCCATCACATTTTTCTTCAGAGCCTGCGCTGGTCACTGCGTCATCTTTTTCTTCGGACACAACACTATTTACACTGGCTTCGATTTCCCGTGTGTGTGTAGCTGTGGGGCCTGTGGCTCCATCTTCTGATTCAGCCACAGTACACTCTGCACTTTCACCTTCCTTGGTGCTTGTGAGCAAAGTTTCACTTTCAGCAAATCCTTCAGTGACGATACCCCCACCCTCTTCAGCTGCAGCAAAAACGGTGCACTCACTGGCTTCCGCCCCAACCTGGAGAGGATTGGGCATGGTGCACGTGCCCCCTGTAACACCTTCGTCAGCCTCGATGCTGGTGCATGGCAAAGCTACTGCACTCTCTGTTTCTGAAAAGGTAGTGGTGGCATCTCCACCCTTTCTTGGGTTTAGAGCAATGCCTTGGTCCTTCCCTTCAGTACTAGTGGGAACAGAAGGTTTTTCTGGTCCATCAAACTTAGCTACTCCGCTCCTTTGCTGCAAAATGGAAGGTGTAGCATCACCTCCACCACTGGTATCTACTTCAGTGCTTCGGTTCCTTCTTTCCGCACCAGCTACTATGTTTATTTCCCCTCGACTACGACTACGCCTAGGTTCGACAGTTTCTGCACTTCTGTCTGCAGCTCTAACTGCCTGCTTCACAGTAGGCTCTCCACTTAAGTCATTTTCTTTCTTTGTTGTATCCAGCTGGCTGTCTTTGCTAAGGCTGTTTTTCTCAGTCATGTCTGTGGACTTGCTAGTGAGAGGGGTATTTACTTTTCCATCTTCACTGCCCAGTGGTGTGGCCTGTTGGCCTTCTGGAATGTGACTGCTACCAGCCATGCCTGCTTTTGCTGGGGCAGCTACTGTGGAACCTTCACTATCTTCTTTGCTAGCATTTGTCCCGGGGACCTCTGATTTCTTAACAGTTAAGCTTTGGTTAGGGAGATCAGAGTGAGCCACAAGGGAGGTGCTGCCTATGCCCCCTTCTGAAACAGTTCTTCTGTCAATTACAGGAATTACATCTGAAGCATAAGGTTCATTCTGAGGCACAACATTAGCTGAACTTAAGGTTGGTGAGGGGTTTGTATCTGTGGAATGTTCAAGAATAGCATCTCCTTGAGCAACATGCTCGTCAGTGGTTCTGGCTGTGCTTTTCAAGTCCTTCTGCAGCCTGTCACTTTCCAAAGGGCTATTAGACAACAGCCTATGACTTATTTCGGAGTCTACATTCACTTCATGAGCTCCCTGTTGAATGAGCTCTTTTTCCCTTGGATTTGGTTTGGATACTGCACTTTGGATATGTACTTTCTTGGCCAAGGTGCTTTTATGCTCAGTATGCTTTTCTGAATTGCTACACGCTCCTGTCCCACGGCCCAATTTACAGGCTGCAGTTGGTTTTGGATCTGTGGTGGAAGTTTTTAATTCATCCTTTAGAACTGGGGTAGCAGTTTTTTGTTTCGTGACATTTTCAGAGTCAGTGTCTTGTTGAGAACTATTATTGCCGTTGTCTTGGGTTTTAGATACTTCAAATACATTTCCAACACCTGCTTCAGAATTGGTTTCCATTGGCTCCTGCTCAGTGACTGATGTACCACCACTTCTTTTTGGTCTCTGAACAGAGGAACTACTGGGAATACCCAGAGTATTTGGTAATTTTTCTTCTCCTCTGGTCACTTCCTGTGACAAGCTTCCTCTTCGATTTTCACACAACCTTCTACTTAATTTCTTTTCTATGACTGAACAATTCCCTCTAGGCTTCTCATGATTACTGTCACTTTCTTTACCATCTTTGTCATCTGCTTTATTTTCTTCCTTCTTTTTCACATCTTTACTACTGTGCTTTACGCTTCTGCTTTTGTGCCCATCTGATAACTTCCTCTCAAGTCTGGAGGAGCTTGAATCCTTCTCACCTTTATATTTCTCCTTCACCAATGGTACCTTAGCTTTGTGACTGGAATCTTTCTGTATACTATGTGAAGAAGTAACACTCTCTGATGCAGGTTCAACACCAGTTTCTTCTATAGGTTTGTCTTCAACTTTAGACTTGCGCTGTTTTTCTGGGTCATTTTCCTCCATGGTCTTTTCCTTCTCTGGTTTTGGAGTGGCCACCTGTTTTGTGACACTTTCTTGTAATTCAGTTTCAGCAACTTTTAATTGTTTGCCTTGACCTTTTGATTTAGACTTCAACATTAGTTTATCTTCCAACAAGCTCTTCGTTCTTCTCCTCTCCTTGTGAACAAGCTCTTCTGATTTTAAGCTGCTATCTAAATTACTTGAGTCTGTATCACATTTATCTTCTGAATAACTTTCACTTCTTCTCTGTAACATGACAGCATGTTGCTTGCAACTCAGGGCATCCTTCTGAATTTTGGTATCACTTGTTCTTCTTGATTTGTGCTCTGCTTTAGTTTTTTCAGTTGACCAATGTCTCTCTTTTTTGTTGTTCTCCTTCCGCACATTCTCATCTGTTTTTATGATATATTCAGAAACGGGCTTTCCATCTTTGCCTAAAACTGACAATTTCCTTTCATTCCTGTGTTTACTTTTTCGTTCAGCTTTATCATCTGAGGAAGGCTTTGCTTGCTGACTTTGCTTTTGGTTATTTTCCTCTACTTTTAAACCTTTTTCAGAAGAATGTGTTTCAGTCTCATCACCTGTTTTGTGCGTGCTGTCACCCTTATATTTATGTTTCGTAGACAATTTCTCTTCTGACAGAGTTTTTTCCTTTTCAGGTTTCTCCTTGGAAGATTTTGCCTCTTTCTTAGGGAGGCTTTTCAAATGTGACGTTTCAGAATCATCTTTCTTTAGATGCTTTTCATTTTTAAGTGTGTTTTTCAGTTTCTGGGGTTCTTCTGTGCCAGTTTCTGAGCGCTCTGCTTGCCTTTTTCCATCTCTTGTATCAATTTCTTCCTGTGCCACCTCCATTACAACAGGGGTAGATGTCCGCCTTTTATGTTCTCGCTCTACTTTGGATTCATTTTTGTTTTCATCAGCAGAATGTAAGGATTCTGAAAGTCTCCGGGCAGGCTTACTTGGTTCACTTTTTGCATGAGCATGCTTTAGTTCCTTTGAAGAACATGCCTTTTCCTTTTCACAGTGCTGTAAGAAAATAAAGGTTAAAATGAGAAAAGCCTAAATCAATTAAATATTGATTTTCAATTGGTTCAAATTTAATATATGGAGCATTTAAAACGTCAATTGCTGGCACATATGTGATACCTAACTGAACCCTTGGAAGCAACTTGTGCTAGGTTTTCTTGATCTCTCCATATATATCAGGAAGCTAAAGTTCAGTGACTCTGTAACTTGACACTTAAGCAACAGGAGCTGTGCTACAAACAAGTTGAGATGATATTGTTTTAAGTCCAGCACCCTTCCCAATACATTTTAGGCAGCTTTATAGAGCCTAACCTAGATTTTCCTCTGAGGTTCACCTTGCATTTGAAAAGCCTTCAAATCTACAATGCTAGAGCCCCTAATGCCTGGTAGCCATAATAATATAAGCAGAATGAATGACAGTCCAATGTCCTTTTTAAGTTAAATCCATACATGCTAATGAAAATAATTTAAATATTTTACATTGAAGTAAAAGTTTCCTGATATTTATATTTAGAAACCCAGATAATTCAGAGTACTTGTACAATACTTTACCTATGAAGGTTCAAAGTACACAATAACTCACAGTAACAATAGCGTATATGTGACTACACATAGACACTGAGGAGAAGGAGCTGAGACCATAATATCTGAACCTTCCTCTCCAACTGAGTTTGCCCCTGAGTAGATTATTAATATTAATCAGCAGACACTGATTAAATCCACTTCATAAAAACTTGGTGACTACTTGCTATAATTATTCTCATTCAAATAATGGGCCAAAGACCTCTATGTTTCTGGGTCAGCTTAACACTGGTACTTCTTAAATTTCAACATGAAGACTAACATGTGGTTCTATTAGTAAAGAAACCTGCACAGGGAAACACCTTAATAAATACTTTAAATTTCTCAAGGAAAAAAGCAACAGAGCTTGTATCAAACTAACTTTTACAACAAAGAAATCTAAACAGTTAATGTGCATATAATTTAATGATAATTTCTCACAACAATTTATCAAAAGTAAATATTTAAAAATTATGCCAGTGAGACATCAGGATGCACTTCTAAGTATGAATCTAATTTCTGATTATAGAAATTAAAAATATTTACTGGCTATGAACAAATAATCATCAAATTACTAGTGCCTCCCTCTCCAAAATGTTAAGATGTTTTAGCTAAATAATTATAAATATGGCTGTGTAAACAAGGATTTAAAATCACTGAAAGTTAAAGCTTATTTTGGGAAAATAATCCAAAAAAGGGAAGAAATGTATTCTTTGCACATATTTTCACAGTTTAAAATGATTTGGCCAAGAGTGCACACCGGTAAGCCCAGCACATGGATGGCTGATACAGGAGGACTGCGGTGAGTTTTTGAGGCCAGCCTGGAGTACACAGGGAGTTCAAGGTCAGCCTGAACTACATAGTGAAACCCTGTCTTGAAAAACAAAATGATCAAATCTTACATACAACTTAAGTGTTTACATATAAAAAAGCTTAATGACATCCATTCAATGTAACACTCTGTAATCAAAAAGAAAATTTACAAAGAAATACACAATGACTAAAATGTGAAAAACTATTTTGTCAGATTATCTTCACTGTAAAACATTGTATCCACATGTGGAGAAGGAATGAAAGAACACAAGGAAACTCTGTTATGGTGGAGGTATTTTAGGTTTGTTTTCCATTTTTTTTCCTTCTCATGATTATTACTAGAAACTTTATTATTGTCAGTGCAAGAAACAGGGTGAAGGTGGAAGGAAAAGAAAAACAGAATCTATTTATTAGATAAAAGATATAAATAAAAAAATTAAAAAAGATAAATTAACTCATGAAAATGCAGAATTCACACCATACTAGGATGGGGGTTCAAGATTGCTAAATGGTAAGAACTTTTTTTTCTACATGGAAAATATGATCACATTCAAAGTTTTACTAGAAAGGACTAAAAAGTCTGTGTCTAATGTAGGAGCATTTGAAATAGGGTTTTTATTAAGCCATACCTCACTTGTTTTGAGGGTTTCTTTAGAATCTTCTTCAGACTGCTGTTTCTTTTTGGAATACTCTTCAGTGTTCCTAAGGATGAGGAAATGTCCACTATGAACAATGACTCAAATATAAGAATTTCTCAGTAAGGTAAGAAAAAACATTCCTTTAGTATAAGCACTAAATCAAAAAATGGAGACTTGCTACAAGTCTTCTTAGATGACATGGAGATCATAATGCCAAATGTGGTATGAACTGCTCTCGGTGCTAAAGGAAACTGAGGCAAAAATTCTGGATTCACTGCATGAAGATGAATACTGTACAAGCTATGTTTATATTCTGAGTCTTACCATTTTTCTGAGCAAACAGTATAGCCTTTTTTATTCAAATCAGTTGAAATGAGATACAGTAATAAATTTGAGAGCTGACTCGTCAATGAATTCTACAAATTATTGATTCATTTATCTTGAAGCCAATCATTAATTTACATAATTGCAACTTGACAGAAAAGCAGAATTGTAGCCTATGGCTCACATAACCTTACAGCTACTCTCTCAGTCTTTCTGGTTTTCTAATTGTTATAGGATTAGCAATGATAATATAGGGTTAAAAAAAATCTTGGATTAGAGGGAGAAACATAGGATACTGGCAAAAGGAACTGTGTAAAGGACTGGAGAATAGATGCAATTATTCTAAGTGGGTACCAAATGCACAGAACAAAAACAATTCTAGAGTAATTCTAGAAGGTCCATAAACTGAAATCCTAGTATTGTGTGTTGACATTTTTCTGGAGAGAAGGTATAAAGCTTTCATGAGATGATCAAAAAAGTTACTGATACATTACCTTAAAGGCTGGACTTAGTTCAGTGGTAGAGCACTTGCCTAGAATGGATGAGGCCCTGGGTTTCACATGCTGCATATATATTATATACACAAATGTGCACATTAGTTTGAAATGTTATTAAGCAATAAGTTATGGTAGTAAAAACAAAACCTAAGCTCCTCATAAACATGCAGTAACATACATACTGAAGGTACAACCTTCTTTAATACCATGAACACTTTCTTCTGAAAGCATCACACATTCCAGTGAGTATTACAATTAGAACCAGGCCAGGTAAAACATGTACCTTGAATCTTTCCTTCTTTTTTTGCTTAAGGCTACTTTTTTTTCTAAAACTTTCCGTTCTTTAAGAACTTCTTTAATTCTAGGGGCCTTTGGCTCCAAATTCTTTGTTGCTGATTCTTCTAAGTCCACATTATTTTTGCCTAGGGAAGAAGCAGTCAGTAAACTGTATTTTAAAAGAGTTTCACAATGTTACATCTATTTTTCATTCAGACTTTATAATTACTGTAAAAATGAAAAATGGCTTTAAAGCCCTTAAGTTGTGCTGAAATAAACATACTAGAACTCAATTCTGTTTTAGCCAATATTCCACATAAATGTTAACATAAAGGACTGGGGGCACAGCTTAGCGATAGAACATATGCTTAGCATGTGTGAGATCTTGAGTTCAATCCTTAGTTCCAAAAATGTCAATTTAAATTCTATTCTTAGCTGACACGGAAATCACAATGACAAATCAAAACAAACAAAAAAAATTGAAAGTTAGCATAAAAAATAGTTGAATTCCATTATTATCAACAGTGAGACTTCATTTCTTATGTGCTAACAACCATATTCCAGTGGTAATTCATTCTATTTTCCTTTGGAAAATCAACTGTTAACATAACTGGCATAAGCTGACACTCAATGCTTAATTTACATGTAGGGATATAGTAAAAAGAAAATTGTCTAAACATATAAGATTTAAAAGGTAAGGAAACTGTCCACACTTGAGAACAGATCTTTTTATTTTATATTCTTATTTCCTAAGTAAGACAGAATAGCTAGGGAATAGTGGCATAGATGAGATAGTTTAAAATAATCGAAGATAAACATCTACTTTACCTTGACTTTTCCCTTTGGAAGACTTTGTCTTCTCTGCTTTCTGTTTTCGTTTTTCTTCAAGTTTCTCTCTATTAATTTGTCTTCTTAATAGTCTTTCTTCTTTTTCTTTTGCCTAAAATCACAAAAAAACCCTAACTATCAGATAAGAGCAAAGATAGTGAAGGAAAATGTATAGGAAAAATATTGGGGGCTGGGGATATAGCTCAGTGGAATAAGCGCCTGCCTGGCAAGTGCAAGGTCCCGAGTTTGATCCCCAGTACTGCAAAAAAAAAAAAAAAAAAAAAAAAAGTCTTTGTCCTTCAGAGATTCTTTTAAATAAATGGACTCTGCAGAAGTACATATATTCTTTCCTCTGTTCTCTCTAAGTAGATGCATACACATGCATTTCTGTGTGAGTATGTATGTGTTTATATGTATGGCTGTGTGTTTCAATTTGGGAGCTACCAGAAGAACAGAAGAGAAAGATCTGAAACATTTTCTAGCATTCTAGAATGCTAGAATAGAAAAGGTATAATTTTGATAAAAGGTGGTTTAGCAAACTGGTTCAATTAAAAAGATAGTCATAAAAGTATCATTGAAGCCAGGCATGGTGGCATATGCCTGTAATCCCAGTATTCAAAAGGCTGAGGCAGAAGGATCATGAGTTTGGGGCCAGCCTGGAATACACAGTAAATTCAAGACCAGCCTAAACTACATGGCAAGACCCTGTCTCAAAAGGCAAAAAAAAAAAAAAAAAAAAAGGTATCATTGAGCATTATGTGTGTACAGGTAGGAAAAAGCCAGTATGCAGATTCAAGTGATGGCAAATCTGAACTGGTGATTGTACTAGGGGCCCAGCCTTTGGACATGGGACCTCTGTGTTGTCATATTTTAAACTATGAAGAATTCACAACCACTATGTCACTCCAACTACCCATCTTTGGTCTACAGCTTCAAGTCAAAGTGCCAAAAACCCTAAGACACATAACTGCAGACATGCAACCTTTTTAAGCAATAACACTGCAATGATGGCTATTTTCTATTCTCATACTGGTGTAGAAAATTTTTGTATGTTAATGTTTCTTAAATTGTAAGCCAACTTAAAATTAATGTATACTTTATATATAAATTTTCTTCAAAGATCCATTATAGGGGCCAGGGCTATAGCTCAGTGGCACAAACACCTGCCTGGCAAGTGCAAGGTCATGAGTTCAATTCACAGTAACCCCCCCCCAAAACCCACCTATTATAAACTCAAAGGTACACTTATCTTGTAACTGGAAGAATTTTCAAACCTGGAACATCTATGTGGACTGCATTTCTCTATTAACTTTATGATAACAGCTACATATTATATTTTAGCATATTTGATCCATACGGACACAAAGAGTTTCATAATGTGAAACATGGTATCACTGACAGTGTTTCACTTCTGTCAGTAACATGAGACACACCCCTCTGGCCCCTGTGTATCTACTTCACCTAGTGAAACGGTAAGTCCCTGAAGGCAGAGCCCATGTCTGCGCTTCTAACAAGCACCAGTACCTCACACAGTATTCAAGTTTGTCAACCTGCTAACACAGTAACAGATCAAACCGGACTTACAATAGACTGTCGCCGCTGTTCTACAGTGAGCTCGTCATCAGAGTCACTGTAGTACTTTGAGTAAAGATACGGTTTGTGAACATACGCATGCCGTACAGTTTTTGCTTTTCCTTCGCTGGAATCACTACTTTGAGATTTTGTTTTATTCTGTTTGCTCTTATCTTCATCTGAAAGAAAGTCAATACAAAGAACAGCGCTTCTGTGAATTAGCAGACATTACACTTACTTATGTTATTAAAAGAAAAAACTTCCGACAGATTAGAGTTTATTTGGGCACAAACTGACTCATGAATTGGGTGTATGTACTGAGACCTAGAAGGGGTTCAGAGAATTCTGCTTTTAGCAGTGTGAACACCAAGTGTTACTGGGCTGAATGTGGAAGCAAATTAGTTACCATACTGGACAGGCAAGATCTTTGCCTTATTTGCATATGAGGAGACAAGAATTCTCTAGATAAGGAGTAACTAGTGGTCTCTTATGGCCTAAGGTTAAGTTTCCTCTTACTGTTTGCATCACTTTCAATCTGCTTATGCAGGAATGCAGGAACCAAGGAGTAGGAACTGCCTCTCCTCTACCCCGAGTTTCTTAAAGCAATGTTCTTTTGACAAATAGTTCTTATTTCTCAGTGGACTTGATACTAAAGTTTTACAACCATAAAGTTAAACAAATTTACTTGCAGCTTTAAACGAGATTTTTTTTTTGAACCAGGAATCAAACTCAAAACCTCTCGCTTGCCAGGCAGGCACCGTGCCAGCAAGCTATATCCCTGGGCCTGTAAACGAGACTTTTAAGGACTATCTGTGTGTTCAGAAAAGAGAGAGGACTCCATAACAGTTCCTGTACCAAGCATACCTTAAAATCCTCTACTTTAGAAGGATGAGTACTTTCAGCTGATATGGTAAGAAGTGAAAAAGGAAAAGAGAAGACAGGTTTTCATTTCCTACTACTTAGTGGGACAGAACAGCCATCTCCTTACTCCTTAGTGCCTATAAACATAAAATCTGGCCCTGTCTAAGAAAACACTTCAAAAGCACCCCCAGAGCGTCAAATATTAAATCTGCAGCTAGGGTAGAGAAAGTAGAGTGTTCACGGGGTGAGGAGTGTGCTTCCCACCTGGGCACTACCAAACTAACTTGTGAAGACAGCCAGGACAACTAGGGAATGCTGCTGCTGCTTTTTGAGATAGATAATTCAGCTTCTCACGGATGTAAGACAGCAACGAAAGATGGGTGAGACTGGGTAAAACATCTGTGGTGTTAGAAGATTTTACTTTTTCTCTTTTGATGTTCTCCTAAGATATCCTGTCCAAGGACAGCAGCAAATTACAAGATGGAATCTAAAGCAACTGCAAATAAGGGTCAGTATTTTTGACTGTTTAAAAAAAGTTTTAAGAATTCAACCATGGGTAAAGAGCACATAAAGTACTGCTTAGAAGCCAGTCTGAAATCTGTTCTGGTGCTTACTGGCTGTGTGACTTTGGAGGGGACACACTTTCCCTGGGCTGTGGGGAGGACTACAGAAGTCATTACACAGAAGGCCAAAGCCTAGTCCCTAGAATACTGTTAGCTGGGAAACAAATGTGTAACAAAGAATTCCATCTTGCTCTGATGGGTGTGGCCTTTAGCTTTGGTTGGGGAGGGGGTCATGTGAAGTCCTGGGAATGCAATGCCTAACACACCGAGCGGCCTAAGTCGTGACAGAGCGAGGGGACTCTGCATCATGGAGTTTCAGCCTGATCTCCAGAAGGGGCAGAAGCCATATGGGTTGTTAACTACCAGTGTCTGCTGGAGCCCCAGTAAGAATTTGGGACACCAAGGCTCTAATGAACTTCCCTGGCTGATAGTACTTATACATAACATCACCAAAGACAACTCCCCAGGGGAGGGAGGACCACCAGAGCTTCCTCGGATTCTGCCCTATGTAGTTCTTCTTTTGGCTGATATTAGTGTGACTCCTTTAGACCATATCTGTGATACAGCAGCTTTTACTGAATTCTCTAAGCATTTCCAATGAATTATTCAATCTAAGGGTGGCCTTAGGGACCCCTGAACTTGCAACTGGTGCCAAAGGGTTTATCTTGTGGATTATACTTCCCCCAAATGTTACATATACATAAACAAAAGGCATGTTTATAAATATCATCACATCCAAATCTTAATAGTAATCATCTCAGGAACTGAGTTAAGAGATGGAGAACTAAGGGTTGTGGAGGATTACTAATTTATCAAGCTTGCTAAGACACAACCTTGGAGATGGGACCCAGAAACAATCTTTCAACTACAGCTTCCATGCTCTTGACATGAAAAAACACTGTCCCATAGAATACACAATACAGGGAATATACGGTCCCCAGAATATACAAATAAGGCTCAGTGGATGTTTCAGACAGGCATGACTCAGTAAAAGACTTTACCATCTGATGTAATCTCTCCTTCTTCCATGCTATCAGACACAACTTCCTCCTCAGTGTCTTCTTCAAAAGATGAAAGGTCACTGGTATGAACAGAGCTAACTGTGATGTCTGTAAGACCATCCACATCAGAGTCTATCAAAGAACAATCTTCCAGAAGAAAATAAAGCAGAAAATAAATCAGCTTGTTATAAGAACATATTCAAAGCAGAATTCCTAAACTCTATCAAAAATCTTACATGCCACATAATTTATCAAATAAATACAAAGATAAACTAGTACCCTGTAACAACAAACTATTAATCTACAATGTAAATGACATACACAAAAGTAAAAAGTAATTAGCTGAAATGCTACCTAATATTTTAAAGACTGGGGTATACAACTATGAATGAAACTGCACGGGATAATGTATGTGAATATATTACAAGTCAGATGATAAATTTTATAGTTTATTAATTTTCTATGAATAAACATATTAGGAGAGGACAGAATATATAAATGTTTCTTTCTTTTAGTACAGGTAACAGAAGTTTTCAGAATTTGGAAAACACTAAAAGATTTACTAAAGTGTAAAGCCCAACTGACTCAGAGTAAAACCTTTTCCCTTTAAACCTGTACAGATTTTTTGAGTTTTACCTTCTTTTGTCCCTTCGCCCGTTTTAGCTCTATTACTGGTCTTTTCTGAAGGAAGTTTTGCACCTTCCACTTCTTTTTCCTTTGCTTGTTTTTCATCTTTTACTTTTAGTGTATCTTCGCTCCTTTTTGAGCAATCCAACTTCTTTTCGGTTTTTTCCTTCTTTTCTTTTTTTCTTTCTCCTTTATCATTGCTGTCTGGTTTCTTTTCACCTTTATCTGCTGATTTATTTTTTTGGTCACTGCTTTCCTGCTGAATATCTTTATTTAGCAGAATCAAGCTATTATTCTCTTTCATGTGATTTTTTATTTCTTCAGCTGGACCTTGAAGATCACCAAGTTCTTCGGACTTTGGGGCTGTTTCCAGTCCTTCTCCTCCACAGTCAGGTGAAGTTCTTTCTTTGTCAGCTGTGTCCTCTGAAGCTTTTTCTTTGTCAGTACTAATGTCAGTGCTTGGCTGAGAGGAGAGTTTTTTGGACACTCTCTCACTAGTCTTGGGATTTGACATTTCTGTTGAGGCCCGGGCAGCATTAGCTTCCTGATTAAGAGAAGTTATGGTTTCTAAGATTGACATGGCATCATTGGCTACGTTAGCACTGGGCCCAGGAGCAGGGACACCTTGGAGGAAAGACAAGTTTTAGAGTAAATTTATGCGAAGGCAGACCGCTGCTGATCAACACTACATGCCAAAGTCACCTTCATACAATGTGTTTCCTCAGGCTTTCAGTTACCACTGCTAGTACTATTCAGAATTCTCTTTTTTGCACCATATCTCAGGAAGGATACCAGAAAATCTGAGACTAGTCTAATTTCCAGAAAAATCAGCTGTATTTCAGCCACTCCCTTAATTATAATGTGCACACCCACCTACCATTACTTAAATGCTTTTTAGTTTTTATTTTTTTGGTACCAGGAATTGAACTCATGACCTTGCGCTTCCAGGCAGGCGCCTGTGCTACTGAGCTATAATCCCCCAGCAAATGCTTTTTATTTTATATTAATTTCAAAAAAAGAAATGCTATACCAGCTGAGAAACTTGGGTGATACTTAAAGTAAATACAATTTTACTACAGCAGCCAGAGAGACATTAAAAAGAACCAAATAACCTAACTTTACACTCGGTTCAAGAAGAAAAGCAATGGAACTGACCAAGAGCAAACACAAAGCACCTTGTGTAATGGTGGAAGAGTCTGGTTTCTCATCGGCAGGAGCTGCGCTGCCACCTGCTTCCTCTTTGTGATTGAGTGTGGCCAAAAATTCATGCACAGCTTTTTCCACCTGAGGTCTGAATGTGTGGTTGATCTTTGGATCCACAACCTGAGAAATAATTCGGTCTATACCAGATTCCAGCATTCCCGATCTGAAATTCAAGATAATTCATAGAAGGTAAAGAAATATTTCTATGTTATTTGTACTAACTACTTTTCAATAAAACTGTATCTATTGTACAGTATATATGGTTCAACCTTGAAATGGCCTAAATCACTCATGTGGATAAACAAAAAATGCAGGAAAAAAAATGTAGGGAATGGAAAGCTTCACACTTTGTGGGTACTTTACTGTATTACAAAAACAAAGCCCATCATTGTGTCACTGGGGGAAAAATTACAATAGACAAAACACCTGATTACTCGCCCAGCATCTTTCCAGGTAAAGGTACTGTTATCTCCTACCCCCTTTCTGTCCATGGTATATGGGAACAGACAAACGTTTTGAATCTAAAATAACAGATTCTGAGAAAAAAAGAAACAAAATCATATGCCCTTTATAAGTATCAGAATCTCCAGGAAAGCTGAAGAACACACACACAAAGTATAATTTTATTAAATTTTATTATTTTTTGCATTTTTTAAAAGAGAATAATAATAAAAAAGATCAATAGCAAAATACCAACAACATAGACAAAAACAAAACAAAGCAAAACCAATAAAAATAATACAGGGTTTCAAAATAAAATGACAGGAATTATTAGTGGCTGTTATATTACATACTGTTATCTTCAGTGAAGCTGCTCAATTACCAGAGGTAAGAATGCAAGATTGATCAAACTATTAAAGAGAATAAAAAACAAACAAAAAACAACATTAGAAATGACACAGAGTTTCACTAGACAAGATGGTTAGGAGTTCACCAAGGTTGTTATTTGGCATACTATTATCTTCCCACTTCGTTGTTCAGATTACCAGATATAAGTGTGCATAACTGGTTAAAAAAAAAAATTGGCATTAACTATTCCTTTCAACATTTTTATTAAATTTTAACATAGGGGAAACTTTAGGAAAACAAACCTTACAGATTTAGGCCTTTGTTTTTAGTATCTTCATACTAGTAAAAACTGTATGATTTATTTATTTGGCAACTATGTTATGAGTATCTTCTACATAACTGTTGCCAAACTGGCCACCCTGTTGCTAGGAATTACAGCAGTCTCTCCCCTGACCAGGGAGGCAAATACAAATCAGTAAAATATAAGATGAGCTGATGTGGAGGGACATGCTTATAACTACAGCACTTGGGAAACTGAGGCAGGAGGATCTCAAGTTTGAAACCAGTGTGGGTTATGTAGCAAGTTAAGGCTGGCCTGAACTATAGAGTGAAAGTCCGAATCAGAAAACCAAACAAAGCAAGAAGAAAAAAAGATGACAGGCATGAGTATATACCATGTACTGTAAGAAAAGAGACAGGAATCCATCCAAGATAACTTGTGAATAATGCTAGACAAAAGAACTTTTCAGACATTTTGACTGAGTCTTGATTTCTATATGGAGAAGAAAAGGTCTCCAGAATAAAGAAATATACAGAACAGACAGAGATACAACAACAGACATACTTTTGCTGAGTGCAAGGTCTGTGCTAAACACACTGAAGTGACAGTGCCGGGAGGAAAAGGTGCTGGTCATCGCGAGCCCCCAGCCTCAGTGGTCCCCACTGCGTTGCTGAGATGTCCCCCCTACACTTCACAAAAGCTAACTGTGAGAGCAGCTCTGGCTGGGGTGTATGGTGGATTTCACCTCCCAGGGCAACTTGCTGCCTTGTGATACTATAATTCTACGTATGTGGGCCACAGAGAAAAATGAGCCGACAGGGCACAAAGTAGGTTACCCACTTTTTAAAGTTCTAAAAATTAGAAAAACACACCAACACAAATCCTAGGACCACTGCTACATCTTTTCAAAACAGGAAATGAAATAGAAGCAATCTTGAGTATATATCTAAGGCACAAGTACAAAAGCATAAAAATGAGCAGAAAATATATAGAAAACAAAATTTATCCATTCTCAAACTATTGATTCAGTCTCTTTCTCTGCCTGTGTTCTCACTTCTCATGCTACAAACTAACAGATACTTCTACTTCAGTCCTCTCTCCAGCAAGGGTCAGCTCTGACCTTCTAAAAACTAGAGGCCAGAGCTAAGGAGTGCACTGCTCTTGGTGGGCTCACCATTGTGGGGAGTGGCCAGAGCTGCTCACCAGAGTGGAGAAGCCTCAGTCCTAGCCTCAAGGGCAAAGCCAAAAGACAGGGAAACTGACATTTTCTTGGTTAAGATTACTGCCTTGTCTCCCTGTTAAATTGTTTCGTTAAAATCAACATCCAAAGCCATCTACGATTTTCAGATTCTGTAGCACAAAATGAATGGCTTAATAAAACAAAAATTTTATTTCTACTGATTCAGGTGACTAATAAAATTAACCATCAGAAACTGCTAGTATCACAGCATTTTTTTTTTTTTTAAATTTTAGTCTTTTATTTTTATTTTTTTTTTGTGGTACTGGGGATCGAACTCAGGACCCTGCGCTTGTTAGGCAAGCGCTTATTCCACTGAGCTGTATCCCCAGCCCCAATCACAGCATTTTATACTACAAAAAAAGTTGCAGATAGCTTAACTTCAGTGAACTTTCTCAAAGTACATGTATCAAAAGCTGTTTCAAATTATATTTATTTACAGCAGTAGTTTATCCCTATGCATATAGTAATCCCTTTAAGGAAATTCTGAAATGTTTTCTGTAACATAAAACTTTACTGGTGCAATTTAAATGAAAGTAGCTTATTTAAAAATAACATAGTTGGAAGAAAATATATGATTCCTAGGAAAAGAGCAACGCGTAAATCATGCAAGAGAAGACAGCTGCTTGTCCCTTTTCCTCGATGTCTCTAAGGGAAGGTGAGCCTCCTTACTCATAGGGGGACCACACTACCAGTCACAGAACTCCTTGGGCCTTTCACGCTGGTACTACACAAGTGCTTTTACTGCTTGATTTTGACAAGTGAAGTATTTGAGTTCAGCTCCCTTAAATAAAAGAATAAACAAACTGATTCCTTATCCTTCAAATCTTCTATGTGGAAAAGTACATGAAATTCCATGAAGTCTGCCTTCCATTTGAGATTTTTCAAGATATGAAGAAAAAGAACACAGCAGAACACATGACAACTTTTACGGAAGCCACGCAATCACTGGTGAAGATCGAGGCAGCAGCCAGTCAAAGTGCTGGATGAAAGCACTACGGGGTCTGCGAAAAGGTGTGCAGATGGGGGAGGGTGCTGTCAGAAAGCCTGTCCCAGTGCCCATTCCTGAACTGTTTTGGTTATTTGTTCTCCTCACCCAATAGACTTCTTCTGTCTCTTGTTTTTCTGGACTTTTTCCCCAACAGGTATTATTATGCAGCACTCTAACGGCATCTTTTGATCTCACCTGGACTCTTTCACAGGTTCCTCAAACATCCATTAAAATGTAGACAAAAACCCTCCTGTTAATTTCCTTCTTCTCTTATTCAAAAGGAGACAAAGTCTAAGCCCACAGGTTCTGGCTTTCTAGTATTACCTGGGGTTAAATGGGTCTTTTGGTTAACGTGTGAATTTTTACTTCTGGGCCTTCCTGTGGCTTGGAACTGTTATAGTAGGTAGATTCTTACAGGACAAGAGAAAGAGGGGGCAGGTATAAAACACATCACTTAACTGTTTAAAAGCCACATTTTATTCTCAAAAAATGTGCCTGAAGGTAATGCAGGAGGATCATTAGTTCTTTTTTTTTTATTTTAAAGAGGAAAAAATAACAATGTAACAACAATCAAGACAAAAACAGAACAACACAAAAACAAAAGCAATACAGGATTTCAAATCAAGATAACAGGAATTAACAATGGTTGTTATAGCACATATTGTTATCTTCAATGAAGTTGCTCAGATTACCAGACTAAGAATGCAGGATTGATCAAACAATTAAAGACAATAATAAGTAATTAAAAAAAATTAAGATGTGGTATTTTTATACATTAGTTCTTTAACATACCCCTTTTATGGAGTGAAAAGGCAGGGCTAGCAGGTCTTCTTTCTTGGCAAATGGTTATACTAAAAAATACGTGGAATACTGTAAGCCAGGTTTTTCCTTTTCTTGTAAATATCATCTCCCTACCAGTCTTCCTAGCATTCTAGCTCTTCTTTCTTTATCTTTACTCAAACTGACTCGTATTTCTTTTTTTTTTTTGGCTATATCATCACTAAATAGCAGCATTAAGTCCCTAAAAATGTAAAAAAAAAAAATACCAACAGTTGGGGAGGTCTGTATTGTGAGACGCGGCTTCATATCAAAGGAAACGGTTTTAACTTGAGCGATGTTTGTCTTTATTTGTAAAACAAGAATAATAAAGCCAGCACTAAGGGTCAGGAAAATGGTTGTAAATATAGATGTATGATTATGGTAGTATATCTTGATTTTTTAAAAGGTCACATTTTCTTCCTTCAAATAATCCTGTAAGTATATAGCAAAACTTCACGCTATTAAAGTTTATGAAAGAAACATGAAGTGACTAGCTAGGCATGGTGATATACACCTGTAATCCAGCACTTGGAGGGTTGAGGCGGCTTTGAACTACATGGTGAGACCCTCAAAATAATAAAAGTGAAGAGATTACATGCTAAGATTATATATCACATGGAGAACCATGCCAAACCTGCAAACCTGCCAGCATTGCTGGGTGAACAAACTGCAATGTTTCTACTTTGATAGAACGTAGGTTGTGACATTTTAAAGCCTGTTCCAGAACAGGAATCCTGAGACTTACTTAAGGACTTGCTGTCTAATATTGTTTCTTAGTTGATTCTTGTTGAGATGAGGACTCCAAGTGTGAGTTGCCAGGTGGTTTGCAACAAAGTTGTCAACGCGCTGTCTCAGATTCTGATAGGCAGGCTGAAAAGAAAATACAAACATACATATTAACAATGCCTGACAGTTACATAGTGTCAGTACCAGTCTTAGGAATTTGAGTATCTTTATTCCCTATCAATATGGCAACAAATTTCACAGCACATGACAATTTTATTCATTTACACTCATTCAAATCCTGCCTATTTCCTCTAAGCCAAAGTAACAAAGAAGTAAAAGTACCTCTTTACAGACAATTAGAATATAAAACACAACTAAATGTTAGCTAATGAGAGATGTCTAAAAAAGAACGTGCAAGAAGCAGAAGCAAGTCTTTCTTAAGTATGAGCTGTAACATCAGTTTAGAAGTTTCACAATGTAAGCAGAGAGTGAAGTGGATGAGAAAGCAAGGTCAGGGGCATCTGATGAACTCCAAACTGATGGTCCAATTTGTTTGGAGAAGAGAATACAAAAGGTGAAGAAATTAATTTGGAGACAAAGATTGGGGCCAGGTGCTAGAAGGCTTTGGGTACCAGTCCAAGCAAGTTTGAAACTACAGAGAGCAGAATGAGAAGCAACTACATCTAGGAGCAGCGATGTAACAGCTGAGCTCCTGGATGACTAATCATAGTGAAAGAGAAAACAGACAGAAAAGACACTTAGGAAAGTTTGTAATAACTAGAGTGACTAAGATCTGAGGCACGGTAATCACCCAAAGCAGCCATTCAATCTGATGGAAGGCAGTGGTTCACAATTTCAATGCCAGGGCATGGAGGGTCTCGGAAGTGGGGCAATGTCTGAGATACTTTGGTTGTCATAACTGAGGAGGTGCTACTGGAATCTAGTGAGGTGCAATGACGCTGCCAAACATTCTATGACACACAGGAGAGATACATTATGAGAATAGCCAGCCTCAAATGCCCACAGTGCTCAGGATGAGAACCCCTGATGTATAGGAGCAGAGATAGAGGGCATGATCAGGTTATCTCTACTTTTTGAAAGGGCATTCCTTAGAAGAAATGAGTAACCAATCACGCAGGACTGCACTTAGTCCCTAGGGGTTGTCCCTGACTTTCAAGGTCTTTAGCTTTCTCTTGCATGGCTTTTACTGCAGGGAGTTTCAGGGCCTTTAATGATTTTTGAATGTTTGAAGCAACACAGTACAACCTTCACTTCTGTTGTTTGCACTCTTTACATTTAAAGTTTACATTCCGACAGATTCTCACACAACCACCATTCCCCCTACTTGTTCATCTGGCCAACTTCTCACCTCCAGAGCTTATCCTAACCCATGAAGTCACCCTGACACCCAGTGAGGTTTATATGGCCTTTCTATGGCCCTTCTTCCATGTCCCCACTATCTTCTATATGTATAGGACTTCAGCAATCCTTCTTATGCACTGTGCGTTGGGGAAGGGGGTATTTATCCCCCACTCCTACTCCTCCCTTAATTTTCATCTTCACATGACCTATTACCCTGTTGGTAGATAATTAATTAAAATATAGTTCTCAGATGACTGGGTAGCTACGCATAGCACAGAATGATCCAAGTTTCACTCCTATGAGATGCCCTCTCATCACTTCCAGTTTTCAGCTTGTGCTGATGTCTGTCTTCTACTCTATAGGAAAGCTTCACAATCATTTCCCGTCTTCTTCTCCATTCACCTGAATCGAGGGAAACTAAAACCAATTCTTTCTCCACAAAGACTCATAAGCATAAATCTTTTTAGTACTCCCCAATCTAACGATTACTAAGCTCAAATATCACAATGTATTTAGCATTAGACTCTCCACAAGTCCCAGTCTGAACTAGCCAACTGGTAATTTTTCTTGTTTCCAAGTTCTCTTTCCTTTAGCAAACTGTCAGAGTTAGCACCAAGGTACACCCAGGATCTACCTACTTCCCAATTCTTCTGTACTAACACTCTGATCCAAAGTTCTCATCTCCTGCCTACAGTATAGTACCTGGCCTCCCAGTCTACTCTTGCCTACTGAATATCTATTTCCCAAAGTACAGCAATATTCTAAAATTAGGGTAATCACATAACTCATGGTCCAAAGTGGATCATGAATGGGCACAAAGGGAACACTATTAGTAATCACTCATTGTCAACCTACCTGAAATAGGTTTTGCTCAAGACTTGCTAATGGCTTCTAGTTCAAGAAAATCCCACACAATTAGGTTAGTAACTAAATCTCAGAAGGAGGGAGGGCGCTTTCCCTCTCTGCAGGTTCTGCCTCAGGGCTTCTGTGCTTACCATGGTCTCCATCAGGAGTGCATGAAGTCTTTCCATCCCTTCAGGGAAGAGCTCAAATGCCATCTTAGTGAAATCTTCTGACCCAAACAAAACAGTGGGTATTGCAACCTTTGTCCATCCTTTTTTCTTTCTTTCTTTCATCTTTAATAGAAGCCATCATATATTATTTTTGCATTTTTCCCTGGTAGGACACACAGTCTGTGAGACTTCTGGTTCACTCTTGGGACACCTGACACTTCAAACTGCCTGGTACAGAGAACTCACTCAGTAAATGTTTGTGTAGTGAATAAATTGACTAGGCCTTTTATAAATACAAATACTCAGAAAGTGCCAAAAAAATCAGTCTTTATTATGTGGGGAGAGGGAAGCTGTTCTTACTTGTTTGTTTAGCTCCCTGCCTGTGGCAAAATGATGGCTTCTTGATCTTTCCTCCATCTCTCCAGTTGCTAAGCAACATAAAGGAAGCAGAATGGCTGTGAAGCCACCAGGCTTGCTCCAGCAAGCTGAGAACTCCTGTCTATAACTAAAGAGCCTTAACAGTAGTTAGGGTTGGAGGCTCCCAATGTTTTGAGCAGGAAGAACTGGTCTCCTATAGTCAGATTTTCCTTAGTTGAGGATCACTGATGACACCATCACAGTTAGGGGGAGTTCTACAGCCTTTTGGAGTAGCAGCAGACTTTGGTAATTCTTATCCCCGCATAAACACACTGCCCTGGATAACAGTTTTTGCTCTTGGAGGGCACCTATCAGGTACCAAATGTCTTTATTCTTAAATATGTATGTGACTGACAAAATCCAGTTAATGATACAACTCTGTATGCTGCAGGTGAGATCTGAGACAGCAGGCCCATCTTTCAGATTCAATTATCAAAAGTACCATACTATAAGTGCAGATGGGAACCAAAGAGTCCATTCAAGCGATGCTCTTTCATGTAAACAGAAAGTAAAATTTCTACTTTTGCCTATGTATCACTTCGTTATGAATGTTAAGCTCCTATGAAGAAAAAGTTTTAGTATTCATTTATTTAGATTTTCAAACTTACTATTTGTTGAATAATAAAAAGGTATATAAAATGTCAATAAGAGTTTAAAAAAGTCAACAAAATTGTTCGCTACAGGGGAGGAAGAAAAAAAGGAGAAGGAAAAACAGTAAAGGTGAGCAGGGGGAAAGAGACTGATATGGGGAGGATCTGAGCAAACATGTGCGTGGTAAAACAACTTCGACCCTTCCCAGCTGCTTCCTGCTGTTGGGGAGGTGGGTATCATCACTTCAATTATACTCTCGTAGCCTCAAACATTAAAACAGGTAAGTTTATACTGGGGTTCTTGAACTCTCTACTAGGTTGAGCCACAAAAAAGTGCATAAAGGCAACCACTCTGAATTACTAAAATAGCATTTTAATGCGTATAGGTAAGTTTTCTTGGGATGAAGGCTTAACTCTCATTAGATTGTCAAAGGAACTGTGCTTCCCCACCACCAAAAGATTTTTTAAAACAGTGCTTTCACACAGATATTGTGGACGCAGAATGAATAAAAAGTTGAATCTCAGATTTTCAAGTCACCGACACAATAGTAACACACATATTTGTGGGTTTGTAAGAAGAGCAAAGCAAATTTCCACTTGTTTGCTACAATGAGCTTTATGACAGTAACTTTTTTACGTGGCCATGTCTACTTTTTTCCATTAAATAATAAAAAAGCAATAGATATTACTTTAAAACACGTGGCTGTGCATATTCCTTTCATAAACTAAGAAAACTACATAAGTCCTATAAACTGAATTCTCTGTGGTACAAAAGCGCTGATACCCTGAGAAGTTAGTGGAACCCTGTGCAGTTCAACTCAAAGCCAATGTGGGATGTTGTAAACACTCCTCATTCAAAGACACACGGTTCCTAGGACCGGCATCGCTATGAAATAACCGTCACACCACAACTCTAAAGCAAAGGACCTACCCAGATGGGAGGGGACAATTTTCCCACGTGTTTCCTGTTTCAGCTGCTTCCAGAATCCTATTCTCTACTGGCTTTTCATTAATCTCCCTGAATTCTCTTTCCTGCTGTCTTCTTTTTACTCTTTGCCAAAACAGGTCAGTTTACCTGCTGCTGCTACCACCCCTTCCCCTTCCCAGGCCCCCAACTTTCTGAATAGAGACCGTCTTTGTCGTCCACCTTTCCCCTCTCCTGCACCCCCGGGAGCTCACGCTTCTTTCCTGCTCTTCCTCCATTCCAATCCCTGCTCTCATCTCTTCTCCATCCGTCTTTCGCTCAAGGACCGCCTCCCATGCCCACCTCGCTCTACCCTCTCAACTTAAAAGCATGACCTGGCCCATGCAACCTAAATTAGGCGGCGTGCGAGGATCCGAGCTGAAGTCCCGCCTCCATCCCATCATCACTGCCCAGATTTACCGCCTTCTGGCTACCGCTACCCACTAATACCCAGTCAGACACATTTCAAACAGGCTGGTTCAATTATTTCTAAAGCACTTCTTCAAGACACAAAGACGTAGCCCCTCACTACCCAGGAGCCTTCAAGAGAGAAGGCGAAAACAACTCAGAAAGCAAAGTAAATCAAGGGACAAACAAAAAACAAAATTGACCACGAGACAGCGCTAGCAGATTCTGGGCTCGTAAACCCGGCTCCCCGAGAACAATGACTTAGTCCCGTTCCCCAGACCGGTGCCATCCCGAAGCGCGAGCAGCGTCCGGCACGCAGCGGTTACAGGCGCCCAAGGACGGAGAATGAATGAACCCGAGCCCGTGCGGAGCGCGCGCCCAGCTCCACTCGCGACGGCCGCGGGAGCCCGGGCGCGGGACGCGGCGACGGCGCGGGGAGAACGCGGGGCGCCGCCGCCCCTCGAAGCCGCGGGACCCTCCCCGCGACGCCGGCCCCGTCCCGCCGCCCCCAGCCCCGCGCGCCCGCACCTTGGTGTCCACGTCGGCCAGGCAGTCCCTGCGGAACTGGTCGAAGAGCCCCTGGCTCTTGAGGTGGTTCACGATCATGGCTACCAGCTGCGGGTCCCCGGCGCCGGCCCCCGCGCCGCCCGCCCCACTCGCGCCCGGACCAGCCCCGGGGCCCGGCGGCGGCGGCGGCGGCTGCGGCTGCGGCGGGGGAGGCGGCGGAGCAGGCGGTGGCGGCTGCGGCTGGGGATTGGTGGCCATAGTGGCCTGGGCCGGGGAGCGCACTGGCCCCGGAGAGCGGGCGGGCAGGCGGGCGCTCCGAGGAGGCGGCGGCTCCTAGGTCCCGCCGCCTGAGGAAAGCCAACGGGATGTTGTTACGGAACCAAAGGATCCAGAGCAACCCCGGAAGCGAAAGGGAACTGAGGGAAGAAAAGAAAAGGCGGGGACAACTGCCAGGAAGGCCGGGCTACGGAGACCGCGAGGGGCCATTTCCCGCCGCTTCTGTGTGCAGGCTCACTCCCAAGGCTGGGCTGCGCCGGAAGTTTGGTAGCAGCGGCGAAGTGGGGGTCTGAGCGGGCTACGGGCCTCTAATCGAGGTCTGCAGCCTAAGTGGAGATTTAACCGTCGTGAATTGGACCTGGGCTACACCTGGGACCTGACGGGCTGACGGACCCTCTCCTTCGAGCCGGGCCGAGTAGGGCGGCGGCGCGCTGACTGGCTACCCCCGCGAAGGCTCCAGGCCCGCCGCGCTCGCCCGCTCACAGAGCAGTGCAGCGCCAGGGACTGTGCACAGTGCGCTGTACGCGCAGCTGCTTGTGCCAGGCTCCCCTCGGTCCCTGCCTTCTCCGCTGCGATCCTGCCCAGTTTTCCTCCCAGCAGGTAGCTCCAGGCCCCGGGGGTCGAGAGGCCCCTGTAGCAACCCGTCCCCCCCCCCCCGCGGGCCGCGGCCTCGGCTATCGAGGCTATCGATTACCGTAACGGCGGGAAGCGCTGCTGCGGGGCCGAGTGTTTTACCTGCCTTAATTCAGTCTTTGGAAGAACACTTACGGAGCTCCGGCCCACGCCTGACTACTGACTGTCCCGATTTGCAAATCAGGAAACAGACCCAGGGAGAGAAAGTAGATGTGGGGCCGATTTAGATTTACAGTTATTAGTACTCATTCAAAGCAACATAAATACTACACACCTTCTGTTACGTAGCATGTATATTTGATTGGAATGCGTTAAATACATAGTAAGTGAGAGTGTTTTATTCTTAGAAGGAGGGTTGGGCGTTAATTCTATTTGTAATTGGCGTCTATTGCCGTAATGACCTGAAAGCCCGTATTCATATAAACAAGTAATGTATCTGGGCATGAGGGAGTTTTGTTGTACCAAGGTCATTTAATTCTTGACATCAAAGCGGGCGTGGTTGCGCACGCCTGTAATCCCAGCACTCAGGAAGCTGAGGCAGGAGGATCCTTTCCAGGTCAAGGCCAGCCTGGGCTACAAAGTGAGCTCAAGACCATCCTGAACTGCATAGCGAGACCATATCTCAAAAAGAACCCCCCCCCAAATTCCTACCATCAGAAAGTTAGATTTGGTTATTTATGAGGTGAATGTTCAATTAGACCCTCTCACAGTTCTCTTTACCGCAAAGAATTGAAAATGCCTGACTTACCAAAAGATTTGTCTGCATAGGTCTTACTTTACCTTTTCAGTTTCCGGGAAATGTACTGGATAGGCTTTACCAAGATACCAAGTGACTGTTAATTAAAGTTTTGTTTTTTTTCAACAACTTGTACCTTGTTTAGCCTGATAATGCTCAACGTTTGAGGAAGATCTAAATATTATTTGTTTTCATAATTTTGGATAAAATGCTTTTTATTTTTAGGTGGTTAAATTGTTTTTGTTAAAACTTTAGCTGCAGATTTAGCTCATTTAGGTTGCAAATGTTTATGATATATGCCAATGAACAGAATACACTTTCATGTCAAGCTGCCAAGTTAGATTTTCTTCTCATTAGAGACTCTTTGAGTTCATTGTTTTAATTCAGTGTCATGTGTTCTAGGTATAATGAAGACTACAGAGAAAAAGTTATGGAATGATATTTAAAGTTTTATTACTAAATGCAATCAAGGTTTAAGCTATAAAATATAATTATTTTATCCATTTCCAAAATTAGTTTTAAAAGCAGGAGACTACACATGTTTCCTTTATTTTATTTTATTTTATTTTATTTTTTTTTATTTTAGAAACATAAAAGTACAAAAACATATTGACAAACAGACACCCATTATCATAGAAAATAGTACAATCACAACTAATCTATAGACAAGGTGATATGGTCTCAGCAGTAGTTGTTGCTTTATCCATTGATATCTTCGAATTGTAGATGTATGGACCCATATACAGACATGCAAATTTAGTCAGA
>PVLD010013561.1:0-55619 GCA_004027595.1 Dinomys branickii | reverse complement strand
AAAATCTTAGGTGGGCTAAATACATTCTTGCAAACAAGAAATCTGATTTTTTTCTGCTTTTTATTTTAGTAAAAGCCAAGCATTGAACAATGTTCCATAAAGGTCATTTGGCAACCGTGCCATCTGCTCTGGGTCCCTAGAATAAATCTCCTGCTGGGGCCTTAATACACAGGAGCAAATGTTGTTTTCAAAAGCCCCACATCTTGTGTCGTATGCTTGCTCGATTCCTACTGTGGGAACCACTTGCACAGTGTCAGTCATGGTGTTTATAGATGAAGTCTGGACTTTCATTGTGCAGTTCCAAGAATAAAGTCTCTATAATACTAAATGAAATGAAATGCTGGAACCTATTTGTAGTAAAAAATGAATAATGCACCCATTACTTTGACCATACCTGTTTACCTACTTATGCAGGGTTTGAGTGTGTTACCTATTAAAGTTCCCCAGATGTGTCTTTCTTCATTTAAAAAAAAAAAAAAAAATCCTTTACCTCATCAGGAAAGGAGTAATTGCCTCTATTTTAATGCTAGAAACACACATACACAGACACACACACAGACACACACACACACAACCATTCAAAAATTCAGGTTGTGGGGGTACAGCTTGTAGGGGCTTAGTCAAACTGGTCCTATTGGCAGACACAGTCTTTCTGGTGTAATCCCCCTAGAAGGTTCCCTCACTGCATTTATCTAAATGACCAATCTAGCAACCAAGAACAGGGTCAGGCCACGAATACTCTTAGCAGGGTTTGATCTGAGCCAGGCCAGAAGACAGAAGTACTGCCATGGGATGGATTTGTGTGTTGATAGATCCTGAGTCCTGGGGATCAGTAGCCCCAGTCTCAGAAATATGGAGGGATCCAAAGCCAGAACCCACAGACAAACTTGTACAAAAGGCTGAAGAGGAGAAAGAGGCCCAGAGTATCTGGAGAGTCCTCAGGCAGGCTTCTGTCTCAAATTAATTTGTACCATTTGAGGAAGGAGCCAGTGTAGAGCAATGGAGACAGGCATTGGTTTCTTCTCTTCCTCAGAGTTAAAATAGGGCAGGCCCCCTGGGACAAAGAAGGTATCCTGCTACCTTTCATGCTCAGTCTACTCTACCTGAATTAACAATAGAGAGCCTGGCAGCTTTGACCACACACAACTCTCCAGGCTACCTTTCCCAGAGAATCTCGAGGGTGCAGACTCAGTGAAGCAACCGAGCTGGCAAGCTGAGGCTTCCTGCTGCTTCAGTGGAGTGGATACTGGAGGTCTCTTGTGAAGCTGTAAGGATTGACAAACCAGATTAAGCTGACAGGAAAGATGTTCAATGACTGCTGGGCCTCTCCATGCCTCTTCCTTTTATGCAGCAAGTTGTATCACCTGTCACAGCTCAACCTGAGCCAGTCTAAAGCTCTGACATATGCTACCTCATGACAAATGCTAACTCATTTTCCAACTTTCTACAGCAGTCACAGTCGATGTAATACATTTTGTGGCCAGTGCCTAACTTACTGTTAGCATATGCTGGGCACTACTGTGTACTGGGAATTTGGCACACATCACATCTAATCCTTACAACAATCTAGCAAGATCAGGACTATCTGGTCCAGAGAAGCTGAGGGTACTCAGCGGGGTGCCAGAGTATGTATAACACACTGTCTCTAAGGAAGGACAGCGGCAGCAGCCATCAACAGCTGAGCACTTATGAAATGCAAACCGCTACTCTAAGCACTTTTTTACCATCATACAAACCCACGTGGCTGGAGGTGTTATTATTCTTTCATTATAGGTAATAAAAGTGAACCCCAAAGACGTTAGCCAACTTCCCCCAGATCGTGCCCCAGGGATATAAGCAGGACCCAAATCCCATCTGATCTCACTCCAAAGCCTAGCCCCAGGCTAAAAAATGCTTCTATACAGTACTTCCGCTGAAGGTCCAAAGACTTGTCCAGTTGTACTTAATCCAAGTTGACCAAAGTCTGGAAACTCAAAGACTTAATTCTCCTAGAAAGTGCAGACGGCCCAAAATATGAAAGTCATTTCTGAGCAGGTTGATTTCCTATGCACAAACCCTAGAACAGTGTTTAGATTGCCCCCAGCCACCCCAACTCTTTATTGGAACATCTTATAGGTACCAGTTTCACAGCTGTTTTCTTCATCCATCCATCTACTCACAGTCAGATTGAACATCCATGTGCTTATCTATTAACTGAACACATACTATTTTCCAGGCACTGATAAACGAACTTATCCTTTTCAAGGAGCTCATAGTCTGGTAAAGATAGCAATAAAAAATTTAGTAATGAGAGAAGACTACAAGAAGGCTGTCTACCACCCTGAAGTCAGGGAAGGAGGATATGAGATAAATATAGGTCAAGATCTGAAGGATGTGCTGGAGTTTCAAATATCTGACCTTGTGATAATTACGCGTCAACTTTACATCACCATAGCCCATCAGCCTGTTTTATTGCCTCCATGCACAGATCGTGATATACACTGTCTTACAGATTTACTGTTTGTCTAAACCCTCTATTCCCATGAAAGCTGAATGGGACTTTGCCTCTCTCTTTGAACACCACTGTGTTTTCAGCATCTTCAGCAGTGTAATATACAATATGGACTCAATAAATGCTTGTAGGAAAAAAAAGACTAATGGATGACTGCATAAACAAATGTACCAGTTCACTAAGTGGAAAGGTTGGAGTGATTAAAGTAGAGAATGGAGAATGGCAAGGGATGTATCAAACATGTGTAGGAACAAGGGCCATGCAGGGATTCAAAAGCCCTGGATTTTACACTGAAGGTGACCAGACTATACATTCCTTCAGTCCCCAGATAGGATTTCAGTACCACCAGAAAGGCCTGGAAACTAAGAAAAGATTTATCTTCTGATAACTCAACACAGGAGGAGAGTCGGGAAACTTATCTGTATTTCCTGCCTTCCTGTCTGAGTTGTTAGTTATGAGATCTGGAAATGCAAACAGGACTGCCTTGCTTAATGCTTTAGTCTGCTAACAAGGACAAGGCATCCTCAGCAGTGTTAAGCCTATTGGGAATCAAAACCGAGTCCAGAGTCTGGCAACTGGCAGAATACGGACATGGGAGAAAAGTGATGATGGACAGAAGGAGATAGAGAATAGGCTCAGGGCCCCTTAATAACACATGGGGTGGAGTAGGGTCTCACTTATGGCCTACAAAGACTGTACAGAAAACAAAGACAAAAGCAGGAAGGGCAGAGAGGGTTCCCAGCTGTACTCTTGCTTGAGGAATTCAGTAGAAAGAGGGTGGAGAAGACAGGAGCTAAAGAGCAGGCTGCAGGCGAGAGGTGATGCTGTGGGAGCCTGGCGTGCTGAACCATAGCTTACGCTGTTACAAGACGAGCAAACTCGGTAAGCAAGATGCGATGTGCTCACAGGAGGCTCGTGTGAGACCCTGAGGACTAATGATGAACCTGGAGCACTGCAAAGGAAAAAGGGCCAATAATACTACGAACACCCTGCAGGCCAGTGCACCCTGTGCAGGGCACCTGCTCTATCTCAAGCATCATGCTAAGTAATGCCCTTATACATTCATTTATTTAGTATTTGTAGTGATCTTTTGAACTAAAAAAAAAAAAATTAAGGTTTAAAAATCATATGTCATTTGTATGACACAGCTAGAAAGCAGCAGAGCAAGGGCTTGAACCCAGGTCTGTCTGGCTTCAGAAACTAAGCTCTGAGAGGAGGTACTTAAGGCAAATAGAACACACAGTAGGCAGTGAGGGGACAATCGGTCCAATTAGTCACTGGTTGTTGGTGTTCCCTTTACCCTCACCCGACAAGTCACTGCTGGGTCCTCTGCCATAGCCGCAGCTTTGCCTAGGGAACCTATCCCCACATCACTCTTAGTCCCCATGACCTGGGTAGGGCACTATCCTGTTCTTGGAGTGAAGTATGTGTCAGTCAGCCTGTGCCAATCAGCACAGTGCATTCCCTGGTCACAGGAGATGGTGTATGATATAAACATGATCTGGGAGCTTCTGGCTCTTTCTTGCTGGACTTGAACCTGGATGGCACAAGTTTGGGGTCACTGCAGCTATCTCACCACCAGATCCCAGATATGCCAGGAACATCTTTATGCAGCTCAAGACTAAATCCCACCCTAAGGTGGGCAGAGCCCAGACCCTAAGAGAATAACTTAAAAGGACATTACTGGAGCCCTGAACTCAGCTGCTCAAAAGCCAGATCCATCTTGAACTTTTTAGTTACTTGAACCATTAAAGCCCCCTTTAAGATAAATTTGTCAGTATTTCCTGTCACCTCCAATCAAGCATATTGAGATTTGGCCAGTTGTGATGATACACACCTATAATCCCAGCACATGAAAGGCTGAGACAGGAAGATTGTCACAAGTTCAAGGGCAGCCTCAGTTACATAGTGAATTCAGCCTGAACTACACAGTGAGACCCTGTTTGAAAACAAAACAAGAACAAAATGCTGATATTTACCATCATTCATAAAGAAAGCATCTGCTTATATGAATGAGGACAGAAGGATCTGGGTGAGAAACACGGAGGGAAAGGATAAAAGCTACTCCTGGGCCTGCCCACTTACAATGGGAGATGTTTCCAATGTACATCACCAGCCTGGAGGGGAGGAAAGATTTAGTCCTGCCTGACAAACCACTTTAACTAACCAAATGTCTGAACATTTTATTCTGGAAAAACAGAACATAAGTCTATTTGCTTGGCTGAAAATTTCATCTCTTAAGAAGGAAGGGAGGGCCAGTATGGTGGCTCACACCAGTATGGTGGCTCACACCTGTAATCCCAACACTTGGGAGGCTGAGGTAGGAGGATCACTGCAAGTTCAAGGCCAACCTGGGTTACAAAGTGAGTTTAAGGCCAATCTTACTGTAGAATGAGACCCTGTCTCAAAAAAAAAGAAGGAAGAGGAAAATGGTAATTGTCTTTATTCTTATTCAGAAGGTAAACAAACTTTTTCTTTTTTAAAAAGAGGGAAACTTGGGCAAACATGATCAGAGGATTTAAAGAGTTTATTAAGAGGTAAATATGAGTAAGTTTCAAAAAGTTAGGGAAAATGCAATACCTTGAGACCTTAAAAGGAAATGATTTTTTCCAGAACCAAAATTATGATAGCTAACTACAAATTCTTCAGGTAGGTAGAAGTTATAACAAAAAATCCAAATATTGGCTAGCAAATTAATCCTCAAGACTCCTAGATAGATGCCATTTATCAATCATAGCATCTCTCCCCGTTAAGGCCAATGCCACTCTAAAATTCTTTACCTAATACCCTAGCAAGCCAAAATGAGCTGAGCAAAGTTAGGATATGTTATGTTTAAATATGTATATGTTTAAATATGAAGTATTCCCTCCAAGATTCAAGCTTTAAGGACTTAGTTCCCAATGTAGCAATGTTCAGAGGTAGGGGCCTAGAGAGGTGACCGGATCACGAGGACACTAACTTCATCAGTGGGTTAATCCATTGATAAATTAGTAGCAAAATGAGCTATTAGGAGGTGTGGTGCAGTTGGAGGAAGGAGGCCACTGTGACATACCTTTGAAGGGTGTACCTAGTCCCCACCCTCTTCCTGGCTTGTCTCTGCTTCCTAGAAGCCACAAGGTGAGCAGTTTTGCTCCACCCTGCCCTTCTGTCATATTTCTGTCTTATCACAGATCTAAAAGCAATGCAACCAGCTGACAATGGGCTGAAACGTCTGAAATCATGAGCCGAAATAGACCTTCTTTAAGGTGCTTTTCTCAGGTATTTTGTAACAGTGATGAAAAGCTAACAAGAAACCATCTATTTTATGTTAAGGATATCTTCATTTACTATATTATTCATTTACTCATTCATTCAAAGAATGAAACTTGAAGACTGGAAAATAGTGACCATTAGGAAATGGCATGTGCTCTAAGAGTAAGGTGTGTCAAAACTACTCAGTTTCCTCCTCCTAGGATGACCAAGGAAATGCAACAACACGAGACACCAGAAGGCTACTGGAAGAGGCTTTTAGATCATCATAGACATGACAGAAAAATTCAGGTTGGATTACAAGAGTGGGAGACAGATTCAAAACTAACTGAACACCTGCAGTTAAGAGTTATCCACTGAGGGCTGAGGGGGTGATTTCTCAGGCAGTCTCTAGTTTTGTCCTATTGAAGATATCCATTTATTCACTCTTCCGGTTTCTCATTCACTTATTGAATAGTCATCTGAGAGCTTACTGTGTGTTAGACGTACAGAAGAAACAACGCTTCCTGTGGGAAGCCTAGGACACTGAAAAGTAGACGGAAAGCGTAGGACATGGTGACGGGTGCTTGGATTGAGGGTAGAGCCTGAACCTACCTGGCCAGGTGAAGGAGACCACTATCTAAAGAGTGAGACCCTGTCTGCCTCTAGAAAGAGGATATGAAGCTAGAAAGAACTGTAAGTACCAAAAATTACAGAAGTAGCAGTTAGAAAAGGTCCAACAAGCTAAACTATACCAAGAGAAATCTAGACCCATTTAGTGAAACACTGTACCCTTAGCTTGCTGGAGAATATGCCCTTAGTTTTTTTTTTTTTTTTTGGGGGGGTCCATCTTTTTGAGACAGGGTTTCACTCTCTGGTTCAAGCTGGCCTTGAACTCACTTCGTAGTCCAGGCTGGCCTTCTCCTGCCTCTGCCTCCCAAGTGCTGGGATTATAGGCATGCACCAGCCATATCTGGTTTGCCCTTAGTTTTGAGGCCTCACTGAGGAACACTGTTAAAGTGGCCTCTATCCGCACTAAGGAATCCAGATAGGAACAAATGAGGTATGCAACAGCTAAATGCATATTCTGACACTTTCTGAGAGCGCCTCTGCTTTCTCTGAGCCCTTTGACTCCATTCATACTTCTGCTTGGCATTTTCTCAGCGAGTGATCTATAAACAACAGACTCAGCAATCTCACAACCCCAGGACATGGGAGACAGGTGTAGCACATCTTCAGTTGGCAAGATCTTTCTTCCCTGCCATGCTCCCTTCTATCCCAAAGTGTCCTTTCCTTCTACCCAAGAGAAAAAAACTAGGGCTGAGAATATAGCTCAGTGGCACAGCGCCTGCCTGGCAAGTGCAAGGTCCTCAGTTCGATTCCTGATATAAAAAAGAGACAAGAGAGAGGGAAAAAAACCTAAGTGTATCCTGCACAGTTGGGCCACCCCTTTGGACCTTAATGTTTCTGTATTTGTGAACAAAGAAGACTAAATAGCATCTAGAGGAGCTTCCAGCTACAGCAGACAGCAGTAGTCAGTCAATTATGTGTTCTCCTGCTGGAAACACTCCTAATTAAAAAGTACTGAAACGAGGGCAAGCTGGGCATGGTGGCACACACGCGTAATCCCAGCACTGGGGAGGCTGAGGCAGGAGGATCACTGCAAGCTCGAGGTCAACCTGGGCTACAAAGTGAGCTCAAGGCCAGCCTGAACTGCCTTGCGAGACCCTGTCTCAAAAAGATAAAAAAAAAAAAAAAAAAGAGAGAGGGCAATGCTTACTACCAGTGAGTAAATGATGGAAGGTCAGGTACCAGAGGATTCATCTGGGACCCTCCAGTAGGACTGACCTCTTCAGTGATGATCGAGACAGCACCTGTGCGGCCTGGTTCATGGCCCTGACCCACGCGTTCATGTCCTCTAGGGTGTCAGCACTGAAGTAGTAGGTCCTCATGCCTGATTGCTCAGCCTGGGAGCCTGCTGTGGAGCTGTTGTAGATGAGCGCTCGCATCCCTGTGTGCACGGCCTGTAAGTATGGAAACAGAAAGCCAGGACAGAGGTCAGCATGTGTTTCCTTTTCTGCGAAAAGAACAGTGGTCACGCTCTTCCCCTGCCAGACTAAAACCCCAACACCAGCCAGCTTATCTCCACACCTAAAAAATGCCATGGGCTGGATTCCATCCTCCTGTAGACAGGCCCAGTGACCGCTGTGGCTCTTACTCCCAAGCAAAGTCCCACAACCACACTTGTTCCCTGTTTGTCTTATTCCTGCCCAGGGTGGGGCACAGAGGAAGACCTTGATAGGAAACAGACTTGTGTATGTGTGTGCTGGGAAACAGACCTAGGGCCTTGCATGCTTGGCAAACACTGCACCACTGAGCTATAGACCCAGCAGAATAGACTGTTTTTTAAAAACCCTCATTCTATAGAAGCAGACACTTGGGAGTATCTATTTTGGTTCCTCTGAAGCATGCAATTGCTGCTTTGGCTAAAATCAGATAAGAACTGAATCAAAATCCACCACAATAGCATGTGGCTTGGTATAAGTGTTCACTGTGCCTCAACTTCTTGGCATGAAATGCAATGTATGTCCATCAAAGATGCTGTTACACTGTCTCTCCAAAACAAGATACTAGTAAATAGGAGACAGCTGACCACATTTGATTTAACGTTTTGATAAACCTCTGTGCCTCTGCTTCAATGTGTGTGTACACATGTCCTCATAAAGCACTTCAGAAGATGTTCTGGGAGTGACTGTGAAAAGTCACATCCCAAAACCATGAGATGGTTTCCAAAGCAGAGGCAGCACCAGTTTTCTCCCTGTGACTTTCAAATTTGTAAGAAAAAAGCTCACTCAAGCTACACAGGAAGATGGTGTAGAAATAGGAAGACTTACTGGGTGCCTATGACACTCGAATGTGTCTCCTGAGTACTATACCAAAATTTTAATCTCATTTTAATGCCAACACCCTTAACATGTAGGGACAGAATCTCTGTTTCACAGATGTGGCTAATGAAGCTGAGATATGAAATGACTTTCCAAGATACCCACATATAGTAACAGATTCTTTACAGCATTTACTACTGTCTGATACTATTTATTTTTTGTACTTGCTTATCATCTCTTATCATCTCTCTTCTCCCTCTACAAGTTCCATGGGAGCAGGAACCTTTTCTATCTCGTTCCCTACTATGTCCCCACCAATAGCTCATGGCACTAGTAGGTACTCCGTAAATTTTGTTGAATAAATGAAAAACTATAAAGTTCAGGTCTGACTTCAAGTCTAGGCTTCTCTGTACAATGCTTTTTGCAGGTCCTATCCAGAAATGAGGGCAAATATACACTGATCCTATAGTCTGGATCTATGAAAAAAGGCAGACCCCACCAAGACCAGTCAGAGAAAACAAAACGAGAACCTGTTAAAAGCTGGGAAATGACATGCTTTTAGAATAGATGGAAGGAAATGCCTGAGGTGAAACTTCACTATTTACTTCTCCCTCTGCTCCTAGCATCTGGGTCTAGAACACCTATTAAATATGGGCCTACTTCTGACACCTACGTGCCTCAGCCCATCCAGTCCAGGGCCAAAGAAGTCTGGGCAAACTTGGCCTGTAGCCAAGATCCCAGAGTGGCCAAAAGAAATCTCATATCCTTCCTTTATACACCTCACATGTTGACTATCGTAAGTGTTCCCCTTATTTTAGTGAGACGCAGCATCTTATTGTGCTGTGATAAGAAAAGAGTGAGAAGAAACTTGTGTAGATTTTACTGTGAATCAACAGAAATTCTTGGAAAAGTTCCCTAAGCAACGTCCTCATAAGATCTTGGACATGGCCTAGCATTTCCTGCTCAGTCAAAGAGAGTCTGGACAGGCACACTGAAGAGAGAAGGTCCCCAAGGTACAACAACTCATGCAGCTAGCCTTGTCCAGAAATCAACTCAGGACATACTTCAAGCATACAGGCATGAGTCTGCATGCCTGTCTACAAACAGGCCTTGGAACTGTAGCCACCATCATAGAGGAGTCGTGCATGACTGTAACTACAGCTGGGCATGGTAGTGTACACCAGCAATCCCAGCACTCAGGAGGCTGAGGAGGATTTATTTTGAGTTCAAGGCCACTTTGAACTGCACAGCAAGACCCTGCTTCAAAAAGACCAAAAAAAAAGAAAAAAAAAAAGATTGTAACCACAACTGTGTTCACTAACCCAGCCAGCAGCAGGTATGTGTGTAGCTGCTCTGGACTCTGAAGACCAGGTTTCCAGCTACATTTGGACTGTGCTAGGGCAGTCATGTTAACTGTGAAGACCAGAAGCCCAGGCAGCTTCCTTTCCATCCAGCCAAGGGACCCAAGCTCAAAATGCCCCAGGGATGAGGGGGAAAGATGTGAGGGTGCAGGTGACATGAAGTCTTCTTACCTCTGTCCTTGTCTCACCATGGGGATGGTTCCTTCCTCTCTACTCTGCTTCTCAGATGACACAATCCCACTAGACAACTACATGATTGAATAGAAACTAAGCTACACCTAAAGGAAATGATATAAGCAAGAAAACATATACCTGAAAAACACACTGCCCCTAGGAGGACTGCTATGCTGGCTGTTAGATGTTGGGTCAGGAAAGAGCACTGGTAAGGAGAACCAGAGTCCTCCCACACAATCAACATTACCCTCCTCCCCGTCAGACTTTAGAACAGAAGAACTAGGTGGGAAATACAGGAACACTCACAAGGCCAGGGCCACCAAGTGACTGATGCATTCTTTTTTTTTAGCCAGAGTCTCACTATATTGTGCAAGCTGTTTTGAACTCACTATGTAATCCAGGCTTGCCTCAAACTCATGGCAATACTCTCGCCTCAGAAAAAGTTACAAGTGCGCATTTGGATTACAAATATGCACTACCACACCTGGTGTGATGCATTCTGGAACTTATCTGTCCCACAATAATTTACTATTTATTGAGTGTTTATCAGGTGGATGGCTCAGTACTAGAATTTGGAGGGACAGTTCTAAATAAAGCCATGATAATTTAGAGCCAAATAGAAGAAAACCCATAGACAAGTAACTACCACTGACGTAACTGTTATTGAGAGACTCAGGGTGCTGCGAAAGAAGGAAGGGGAACACAGCCTGACCAGAGAAGACTGACCCGAGGAACCCACATTCAAGCTGACTTCCACACAATGAGCAGCTACCTCAGGAATAACAGGGAGGTGATGCTAAGATCCCAAGAAGAACAAGAGCACAGTGTCCTCCTCAAGGATGGGATCAGTGTGATTGGCACAGGGAAAACAGAGGGGGCCAGTATGAAGTGAGGCTAGGAAGGTCCAGATCTCCAGAGCCTTACAGCTGTCTGCAGAGCTGTCTCTGCTCTGAGAATCTGAAGACCCCCAAACACATGATGCCCTCTGATGGATAAAATTTAGTGCACATTCCTGGTGAAGTCTTTCTGAGGAAAATTTTGGGAGAAGTATGAATCTAAAATACATAAAAATTGTTTTCTTAGAATCTATTTTCACACCTCCCAGTGAAGTGTTAAGATGAAATATGTATAAATAGATACAAATTACTTTGAGGATATTCCAGATGCTGTCCCCCCAGTCACATGCAAACTGTTAGCCTAACTGCTTGCTCAACAGCAATGCTAAAACACCAGAAAGAAAAAAGGGTTCTCTGAGTAATTCTTTAAGGCTGCAAAAGTCAAGCCTGAAAACCATTTAAAAACTGCTCTTAGTGAGGCTCCCGAGCTACAGAATAGAAGAGGGTTCCTAACGGACACAGTAAGTAGTGATTCACTCAAATCACCCCAGCCTCCTGCAGTGTTCAGGAAGTGATCGAGGTAAGACATGGAAAAAAAAAAAGGAAAAAGGAAAAGAAAGATGTTGTGTTCTCTCCCTCCCCGCCCGCCCCGCCTTGAAATACAATTGAAAGAGAATACAATTCAGGGCCAAATTCTGCCTCTATCACCTTCCAGCTTTCTGACTTGGGTCAAGTTTCCTAAGCATTCCAAACCTCACATCCTTAATCTCTAAAATGAAGTCAATAATATTGACTTCACAGTCGCTCAGGAGCGTTAAAGTTGGTAACAGGTATAAAAGTGCTTGGTCTTACAGACAGAAGGCAACACTATTCTATGCAACATAACATTTGGTGGTGCCTAGAGGGGAAGAAAGGGCTACTTCAAACTGCGGATGAGTGGAGCAGAAGCATCAGCCGGCTCTGTGCTCCCTTGGGAAGGAAAGGGAGCGGGGAGAAAAGCTGACTTTCCAACCACCACTACCAGACTCCAGATTAAGATGCTGGTGCAGATGATCGCCCTGGAAAATTCTCTCAGACTCAGGACTAACTGCTAACACCAAGGTCACTATGTACAAATGCTCTCCCTCAACCCTTTTAGAAAACAGTGGGTATCTTTTCCAAGGTCCTTTATCTATTTCTGGAACAGTGAGTTCTGTGCATCCTCCGCTGTTGTATCTACCGTCTAGTGCTCATCTTATACCCACAACATGAGGCACTCAAGCAACAAGTGTAGCTGGGACAGGAGCCCCCATCCAGCTGGAAGTGCACCACACCACCTCATATCCTGAGTGGCCTCAGAGGGCTGTGCCCTAGGGCTAATGGAATCAAACGTTTCTTGCTGCAGGACTCTCTGGGACTTATGTTTCAACTGCCAGGAAAACAAATCTTCAGTCTGTCACACTCACACCATCCTTGGGAAGCCCAAGAAACACCTGCAGTTAAGGAATCTTAGAAGACCACCAGTGGAAAAGTCAAGGCCTTGGGACTCCCCAAGTCTAGGCTTAACTACTACCTTCCCGTGGCCTCAACACAGGTGCCTGAGGGCATCAAAGGACCCGTGGCCTTCAAATGACCACAGTCTCACTCCCTCTAAATGGCCCAACAACAAAATAGAAAAGGAGTTCCTCTGCTTGGGGATCTTTAATAATCTAAAAAATAAAGTAATTGCATTCTAATTATTTTTCAACAAGATAAACAAAGTAGACAAACCTGACCAACTCTTCAACATGCAGACCCTTACTCCTCAACATGAGTTTTCATAACGCAATTGACAAGTTCGCTGTGGAATCATCAGCTCACCACCTGGATACTAGTTAGACTGGCTGACTATGGTAATAAGAAAGCATGAAAAGGGCTGTGTTAGACATACAATTCCAAGATAAGGAGCCACAGGGAAAAGGGAATCTAAAAGCTTAAAGAGGGGGCTGGAGGTACAGCTCAGTGGGGTAAGTGCTTGCCGCTAAGCACTAAGGCCCTGAGTTCGATCCCCGGTCCCGGAAAAAAAAAAAAAAAAGGAAAAAAATAAAAACAAAAAAAATAAAAGCTTAAAGAAGACAATGGGACTTGAAAACTCAGCTTCATGTGGAAGTACAGGTGACACGATATTATTCTTGTCTAAATAATTTATACATTGGTACTGAGTCTGAAAATCTCTAGCTTCTGAACTTCCTCTCCCTCCCCATAAAAGCAACTTCTTTCCTCAAGACATTTCTGACCATGGTTGTCATGATGAAATTGCTGCATTGGAGAAGGGCAGCACCTTAAAGGAGTACTTGCGACTTATGCGATCCTCAGGGCCCACGGGCGAGATCACATAGCTGGGCAGAGGGATGCTTCCCAGTACCACTTCTTCTCGGCTGTCTTTAAATAGAAAAACACATCAGAACAACCTTCAGGGAACCTTCCCTGGGCACCCTATTTAGGGCTCCTTCTGTTTCCCAAGAACTAAAGCCATCTTCTTTTCCCAGGTCACATAGGTGCACCTGTGCATGGATGTGCTAGTGCAAGAACACACAGGTAAACTAGACATGGAGAGCATGTCAGTGGAGAGTCATGTGAACACATTCAACTCAACCTGCTAATTCCTGAGAAAGGGCAGTGTACCAAGTACAAGCGCGGTACATGATTTGGGGAAGTCACAGTGTAGAAGGTGTTTCATGTGTTTTTAAGGACGGGAAAGCATATTCTAGGCAAAGTGAAGCTCACATGCAAGCTACAAGCATATGTAAATAATTTCCTACTTCTGTTCTTCCCTTCCTTCAAACCTCCTCCATACCCAGTGGTCTCTTACTTCCTAGTGATAGGCTTGGTCTTGCTGATTTCCAACTGAAAAGCACTTACCAATTTCCCACTGGACACAACACCAAGCGCAAATTCCCCGTCTATCTGTGTCAGCCTTTTGGTGTTGGCCCTTACCCATCTCCTGAGCAATACCTCAGGAGCTTTATCTTGGCATTCTGTCTGTCATTCTACCTTCTATATCCAGGACTTTCTCAAGTTGTGTATTTTCTTTGTAGTGCCCATCTCTACTAACATAGGTAAACCTCCACCAAACCTTAAAAGTCCAGTTCAAATCCTATCTCTTCTAAGAAGACTTCTTAGATTCTCCAGTAGAGAACTTACTCCTTGGTCTCCCTAAAAGAATGGCCTCAGGATTTTGGCTATCTTGGAAGAGACCCTAAATAATAGGCAAAGTAGATTCTATTCACTTGAACTCAACAGCTTGGTCTTTCAGTGTCAAGATTGGTAAAACTGCATTCACCAACAATTCACACATACAAATATAAACACTTGGTGAAGTAATGGGCTCCTAATTAGATCAGGCTATTGATCCAACTACTGGATTCAAGAAATCATTATCTGCATTCCCTCACCACCCTCTTGCACAAAGAGCCCTTGGTGGCCTGAGCCTCAAGCTCACCTTTATAGTAAAACAAGCAGTAATCAGCAAGCACAAACCACCTTCTTTTCCACAGTCTCATCCCAGAACTGTCCTGCAAAACAAAGCAAAGCAGTTAAGAGATATCTGAACATTCTGTTCCCTTCTAGTAATATACAACCTGATTCTGGAAGCAAAGTTTGTCTACATCCATGTTTTCTGTTAATAAACTAATGAATGGTTTTGTTGAATAGCTATTATTTGAACTGAACAGTAAATTTAGACTCAACAATAGCTTATCACTGGCAATTCATTTTTTGGGGATTTTTGGTCTCCTGGAAACAAATTTTTATAATCTACCTTCTTCTAGAAAGAAAAACATGAAATCAAAAACATGTCTCCTATTAATAGAGGAATCCACTTTTTAAACAAAGTTTTGTTTTGTTTTAGATGCCATGCTATAAAATATCTTCCTTTATGCTGATTAGAAAGCTGAATTTACATAATATTGAATAGAGTGTAAGTTAGCTAATTAACTAAAGCAAAGCTCTCATTTAACAAGGCTCAGTTGTCTCCCATAAGGGATTGATTTTGTTGTTGTTTTCCTTCCATTCGATGTAAAGAGATTTGGATTCATTTTGCTATCAAATTTCCTCATAATGAGTCAGTCTTTATTCATCTAAAATGTAAGCCTTCACATTTCTTAAGAACATTTTAAATAATCATGAAAATTAAAAAACATGGCCAAGATAGAAAAACAGCAATGTTATAAGGTCATTCTCCAAAACCTAGGAAAACTTCAGAGATGCTTTTAGCTTAGAGATAGCTGTTAAAATCTCTTGTGTATGCAGAAGTTTGTGATAGGCTTGAATTGAGACAAAACCTTGGTAATTTCTAACTCTAAACACAACAAAAATCCTCCACTAACCAAACTGCTAAAAAAATTTAACCAGAGGGTGACATCCATTTATCACTTTTATCTTCTGGTAATCAACTGGATGATTTCTAAGGTCTTGGCACACATTGCTTGCTCCCTTTCTTAATGGCAGCCTGCTTACCCATCCCTCCACACTGGTTCACATCACTTCTCCTGAGAAATGCTTCTGGACCCCTCAGGCTCAACTATGCTGTACTAGATGTCCACAGTGCTCAATACAGAACTATTTGGCTATAGGAGAGTCAATGACTGGCAAGGGGATTGGTGCAGGAAAAGTTATTTATGATCTCTTCACTTTCCTGTCATATTTCCAAGGAGCATATACTTTGTTTAAAGGAGGCAGACATGTACATGGAAAAAAATCAGACTGCTAAATTATTCAAATAAGAAAAGAGAGGAGAACAGAGTAATGAGGGAGAGGGGTCAGCTAGAGAAGGTGGCCCTGAGGTAGGTCTGATAGAAGAGGCTGAATGAGGTGGGAGCTGTTTTGGGGACTAGAACTGGGGAAACAGATGTCATGAGGGCTTTTGGAGAGTCCTCCTGTGTGATAGGTAATATGACTTTCCTAAGGTGAACGTCATTTGGTGGCTTTGGGGGATGCTACCATATGATAGGTGAGAGACTGGGCTGGGTCACGATGTGACACGAGGTATGTGCTACTTTCTCTCGTAGACAGTGAGGTCCCCTTGAGGGCAGGGATGGATTGTTATTCATTCCTTTATCCCCACTAAGAGAGCACTCAGAATATGACAGAACACTTGGGAAGCAATGAACGGCAAAAAGAGAAGGAAAGGGACAAAAAAATACATGGTCACTGGCCCTGGGAGCTCAGAGTCCACCATGGCCAGAGAACCAAGGCAGATGAACTAGGAGCGGGGGATGGACATGAAGGATAGCATCAGGACAGAGCTGCCAGGGCTTTTTGATTGAATAGATATGGGAAGAGGAAGAGCAGCAAATGGTGCTAAGATCTGTATCCTACATCCCTGGGAGAGCAGCAACGGTACCACATTGCTAAGATCCAGAAAACACAGGCTGGGAAAAGAGGTAAGGGATCAGGGGACAATGACCCAAGTCTGGCTGATTTAGAATATGAGTTGATAAAGAACTAAAAACATATGCCAGACAAGGAGGAGAGGAAAAGATAGGACTCTTCAGCCAAACAATAAAAAGACTTAGAGGAAAGCTGGATTCAGGTTGACCCAGCCACACTAGGGTCTGGACTGTAGACCAGCTAATGCCAGTAGAATCCAAAATGGTTATGGGGGTTTGGGGAGAGAAGCTGTAATCACTCAGCACAGTGGTCGGAATGTACCTGCTCCAGACAGACTCAGGAACAGAAAGCTTCTGTGCTTGTCCCCAGTATCCTGGGGGACACAGAAGGGAAAGAATCCAGCAAGAGCCACTCCCTGCACTCCCCCTCAACCTACTTACCTGCTTGTGCAGCCAGCCCCTCACCACGACTGGAACATTGGGGTTCCTCCGAATGGCTTGATCCCTCTTCCCAAAGCTGTGGACTTTACTGCTGGACTTGATCTAGAAAAAAGTAGAATGAAAGTCTAACAGCTGAGGGCTTAGGGAGGCATAGAAAAGCACCTGTCTATTAGGAGGGCTGTCAGCTTTCTCTGTCTTACTCTTAAGTGGCAGCACCCTTTGATCAGGGCAGTGCCGATACAGAACAGGCAAGCACACGGCCACAACATTTAATTAAAAAGCTGGCCCAAGACCTGGCAAGCCTCCCAGCTGGGTCACAGAAAAATTTAAAGAGATTTTTCAATCAACTCTTAACAGCAGCTGTTGGCTCTAACATGTCCTGTGGCTTTCTGGAGCAAAGCTAATTTTTGGACACAGACTTTGCCAATCTCCTGATATTTACACCACCTACCTAGGTTCACCCCTCAGCATTCTCCTGCTTTGTACAATTCTGGCTCTTTTCCTTGCTCCTCAGTCAGTGTCCCCACATCCTGAACACAGAAACTTTTGGGCTCTTCCCAAGAACACTCTCCCTCAGACCCATCAGACACCAAATCCTTCCAGGTTCTAACACATATCCCCATGTGAACAGAGGTATGGCCTTCTCAACAAATGCCAGGAAAGTGAGGCCTGTGCACAAAGACTCATACCACTACTGGTCTCTTGGCAATCACCTGTTTTCTTGAACAAGGGATAAAACTTCTCCTGACCTTAATTTTCTGACCTATCTTTTGAGGAAAACACTTTTTACAGGTCTCCCTCACAAAACTATGATGAAGACCAAGTGGGCTTCTGGCTAAAAAGGGGCATGCCAAAATATAAAAGAGAAGGCAGAAACTAATGGCCAGGAGCAGCTCACCTTGGGTCCAGGCTTGGCCTCCAGGGTGGATGTGGTCCCAGCTGTGGATGATTCACTGACCATGCTGGACGGTCTTTGGTTTCTGTCTTGCTTTGACATATGTGGGTTTGGCCTGAGAGAAAGATACAGGGATTCAGAGAGGAAATGACAAGCTGCAGAGCGGGAAGTGAAGGCTTAGATTTACTCCAGATTGGAAAGAGTTGGTTGACCTCAGAACAACCCAGACTGATCTTTTGAGGACTACTTGATTCCAGACAGCAGCCAGAGGGCCACAATGTCTAGCCCGCCTTGGTGCTCCAAGTCGCTAAGAGGATGACAGATGGACACATCTCCACAGAGAGGACCAGACTGCCGTCTCTTCCTGTTATCCTTAGGTCCCACACTTACTCAAGCAGCTATGACAGATGCCCATCCAGTGGGCATGTACCATTCTTCACAGCAGGCAACAGCAATCTGTACACACGCATGCACACCTCTACTTCCCCAGCTTCCAAAAGAGGCTGTATATAATTAGCAACAAGAAATCACTGTGCACACATCCACACCCTCAGATCCATACAGAGAATGCTTACATAAACGCCAGTGGGGCTTGCCTCCCAAAATAGATTACTCAACAAAGAGTCCTATTCTGAGAACACTACATTTTGCCCCAAAAATAGGCCTAACAACAATATTAACCCCTTGTGCCATGCCTGGAGAGGAGGGAGAGATAAAGCAAGCCTTCCTTGGAGGAACCTGGTGTTTCCCCATGTGCATTCCCTACAACAAACCCTTACTGCTGGGAAGTTGCCCCAGGAGGGCCAGCAATCTGGGAACATCTCAGTATGACACTCAAGAGACACAAAGAGCACCATCCTCACCTGCATCCAAAGAGCCCCTCCATCTGCCGCCAGTCTTTTAAAGCAGCAGAAACAAATGCCTCCACACAAATTCAATACCTTTCCCTAAGCAGCTCGATGCCAAGTCCAGGATCAGTAAACTTTCCCTGGAGCAGGAATCTCAGTGTTCTGTAGCTGAGTTTTGTTCACTGCTCAGATGGACAACAGGATCCACGTGATTAGATATAAAACCGGGCTACTGAAAATTAAGGCTTGCTGCCTGAAGGAAGAAGAAAATCTGCTTTGGAAGACTGGACCAGGACACTGAGGAGATGCAGCTGGAGGATCCAAGCCAGATGAGCTGAGAAAAAAGCACTCAGATGTCCTTCACTAGGATCACTTTCACAGCTGTGTGACAGAAAGTCCTAGTTTCCACTGCAGAGAGATGATGCTCCCTTCAAAGACCACGGAGGCTAAGAGGATAGGTGATCTTTCCCATGCCTTAAGCCAGAGCCTCGACAACACTGCACCAGGAGAGAGGTTCATAGAAGTTGCCGTGACCACTGTGTTCCCTGAGCAGGGTCTTGACAGATCCATGGTAGTGGGCACCAGTTTTCCAAGGAACTAGACCCTGCAGGTTACCCGGCAGGTGGAGGTGCCCGTCCCAGCAGGCAGAACACTCGCTGGTTCCTTACCAGCTCAGGCACTCCAGATTCCTGCCCCAGCCTCCATCCCAGCCAGACTTTTGTTGCTACCCCCCACTCCAAGGGAGAATGTCACCAAGCTCAGCAAGCTGAGCTCAGCACTGCCTCTTGGCAGCGGCTGTAGGAGGCCAGATAATTACTGTTTGGGGGTGTGAAGGGGCTCTGAGAGGCTGCCTTGTCCACGCTCTGCTCCGGGCACAGTTGAGTCCAAAATGTCTTCCCAGAATCTAGTCTTTCCTGACTTCTCACTTCCAGGGCGCAGTCAAGAAAGAAGAGCTCCTGGGTCGCCTCGGTCAAGATGACTGTACCTCTTAGCTAAAGTTCAGGACACAAGATTCAATAACAGAAAAAATCTGAGATTTTTATCAAGTTTAATTTGCTCTCTCTTCACATACTAAAAGAAGCATATTATAGAATATTTTAGGAACATAAGAAAAAGCTGAAGGGGGAGAGGACACCCATCATATTGCTACCCAAAGCAAAATCATTTATAACTTCATATATTTACTTTCACTCTTTTGCATATACTTGTTTTGGGTTTGAGGGAATGGGTATATTTTTTGTTTCTATGTAACTGTGATCATACCATATTCATGTTCTTATACTTTGATTCCTTAAAACATTGTAGTATATATAATTTTTGCCAATTATTCTAAAATCATCCACATTACTATAAATGACTATATCACTTGCCATCAACAGGTAACCTCATTCTACCTCTATAGGACAAAGAAATGACTAGATTAGTGATCGGCCCAGGAAATCCAGAAAAAAAATGGATACTTGTGCCATTTTTGCACTTCTAATCTCTAACCCTAACTTTACCATTGACCACCCCTGCCTCACTTCCCCAACAGCATGGGGGAAACATGACTGCCCTGCAGCTTTGGCTAAGTGAGGAGGGAGGGTACGGCTAGCCCCTGGGGAGCCAAGTATGAAGAGATTTCAGCTAAAGAAGGACTGGTTTTGTGACTGCAACAATAAATATCAGAAAGGGACAGTGGAGGGGGGCCCACAACACACAAGGACAAGTCCAGTCCTCACGTACTGCATTGCTCAGCATCACCTAGAGAAAGCTAAAGGGAAAAACTAAAATCCAAACTAGGTCTACCAGTGAGGAGAATGTGAGGTTTCCACCAACATGAAGCTTGTCATCTCCAGGCCCAACATGGGCAGAGAAAGCTCCTAATTAAGCGACAGACTCAATTCATACCTGGCAGCCCCAACCTGGCTCTTTGCAAGTACAAGGCACACGCAGCTACCTCCCCATCCAAGTAACAAGATCTACCTCTGAGCCTTCTTAAATGTCTGCAGGTTCTCCAAGAGTGATTATGACTTGGTTATGCTTGGGGACATGAAAAATGTCTCAAGTTTTCCCACTTGGCTGGAAATTTCCTTGGTGTATGTAAGCTTCCTGCACAGACAGCACTGAAAAGAGACATTACCTGCTTGGACATAAACATTCTGGTACATCTGCTTTTGCCAGTTTCATCTTTTAGATATGTTCCCCACTTGCAAGCCCAGCTGGCAAGGACTTGATTTGTCCCCAAGTCTGCAGGCTAAGTGTACACTACTCTCACCCAAAAAATGTCTCCCTCCCCAGAGAAGAACTTGTACCCTGAGCACAGCAACTTTGAAAGTTATATACTCCCACCAGCATGCCCTAGGGCATACTGAGTCCCACTGATCCCCAGGAGAAGAGATTAAAAAAAAAAAAACCCAAAAAACAGATACATAGACTCATGTGTTATTAGGTAAAATCTATTAACTTATAAGCCTACTTGCTCAGTTTCTGTGCTGTCTGGATTCTCAAAGTACAGTGGGATGATTTGAACAAAGACCTCCTTTTCCTTGACTTAAGTTACATGAATGCTGATTATTTTGCTGGAAGAGTGTGGGCTAAAGTTCAAAACAGTGAGCTAGACTTTTAGCTCAACTGCCTTCCCTTAGAAGTGAACAAAAGAAGTGAGGATTAGATAAAAAATCACTCTGGAGAAGCCCTATTGGAAAATGAGTTGATTCTACTCTGAGCTCTGCCAGGGAGGGATATGTCAGGAGAGCTTGGGCAGGAAGTGACTTTCTCTATGATTCAATTTCCCTATCTGTAAAAGGAGCTGATTCTGCTTCTGGCCTATCATATAATGCTGAATACATATAATACTGACCAAATGAATATAATACTGATATTCATAGCTAGAAAGACAGATTATAAAATCAGAAGCCATTTTTTTTTCTGGTAGGTCTAAATTGGGTAGGTTTGTTTAATGGGATCCTCAGCTGCCTTTCAATGAATGGTCTGGGCTGGGAATATAGCTCAGCAGCACAAGTGTCTTCCTGGCAAGCATAAAGTTCTGAGTTCAACTCCTGATACCCAAAAAGAGAAAAAAAAAAAAAGTGTGTGTCAATGAATGGTCTGAACTGAAGTACTAAAATAAAATTGCAGTAAGACCTTTCCTTGCCTGATCCATCCAAGAAATAGGTCACCAAGCCAAGTGCCAAAATGCTAACAGGTACAAAGTTTAAGCAAGAGAGGGATTGCTGCTTGCCTATACTTACCGAGCAGCTATGTATCAGGCCCTTTTCCTGAATTATCTCAACCCTGCAAAGTCAGTTTTACTATTTCATTTTGCAGATGAGGAAACTGAGCCCCAGCAAGATTAATGACTTGCCCAAGACAGCATCTGGATTCTAAAACCTCAGCTTTGCCACAAAGAGGTCATTCCACGGAAAGTCTCAAAGTATGAGAGAAATAGGCTTTTGCTTTTCTCACCCAAAAGCCAACCCCCAAAACCAAGATCCTGAGATCTTGGCATGGTGGAAAGATCCAGATAACTAGATCTCAGCCATCCTCTGAGACCAACTGGCTCCTACACAAATCACATCAGCTCCCTGGGCTTTTTATTCCATTTTGCAAAATGGAGTGGAGACTACTTCTCATCTCACAAGGCAGTTGTGTGGATTGAAATGACACTTTGAAAACCATGAAGCATTGGATGAAATGAAAAGTATTATTCGTAACTATTACCAGTACAGATCCCAGAATTTAAATTCAACCTACAGTTTATTTTTATTTCCAAGGCACTTCTCTCCAGAAAGCTGAAGGTGACAATTAGTTTCTAAACAATAATCACCTCCTATAAACACCTTTTCTGGGACATTTTATTGTTGTTTCAGTGCAGAAACATTGTGGAATAGGTTCCCATACTAAAAAGATGTCAAGAGTCTTCAAGGGCAAGTCATTAAGAAAGTCATTAGAAAGTATGGGGAAACAGGAATCTTACTGAAAAGATCTCCTCAAATGACACCTGTATCCCATTAATTCCTAGGAAAATGGTCCCCAAATTCATGCTCTGTTCCCAAGGATTCTATACAAAAAGGGCTTAGCTGAAAGTACTGACCTAAGAGAGGGGTACATGAGAAGGAGATATATTCACAAACACCAGCACATTTTTAAGAAGCTTACACCCACCAACTAAGGGAAAAGCAATGCACAATGAAAATCAGGAAAAAAAGAAAGTTCTTGTCCCAAACAGGCAGAAACATCTCCACACCCCCACTTCCCAGAGAAAGAGACATAGACAGACCACCAGCGCTCACTGTAAACTCCAACACTCTGGGGAGCTTGTCTGACATGGATTTTCATTCAGCATCTATGGCCTCATTACTCAACTATGGCTTACAGTGTTCCTTCTCCTTCCCCCTCAACTCCTCTTAAACACAGGCTCTAGTGCCTAACCCCACCCCAGGAGCTGGAAACCAGCCTACACAGTATGAAGAAAGGGAAAAAAAAAAAAAAAAAAAACACTAAGACTTGCCCACACCTCAAATGAGAACACTACACTGAAGTTGGCATGAGTCCTCACTAAGTATATGGCCTTGAGCCAGTCTCTTCCACATCCTAGGCCCTGTGTCTTGACCAGTGCAAGAAAAGAACTGAGTCTGGACCTCTACAGGTCCCTCTACCTCTGTTCTGTTCTGTCTCAAAGATGCTCCAATTTTAACCTGTGCCTCTGGTGAACTCTCCTCTATCCTATCTGCTCCTCCAAGTCTCCTAAGCAGCCATACTTCTCTTGAGACAATGGCATTCTATACTAGAAATCTGAGCACTTCTCAGTGTAGAGGAAGGCAGAACAGGACAAGAAAGGAAGTCATAGGAACAAGCAAAATTATTGTTTCCAAGCCACAGTTTCCTTTCCACACACAGCAAAGCCATACTGCAGCATTTTTCACTCAGCAGAGACAGAGCCAAAGATATGTTTGCTGTGTGGAAATGACTACATCCCTAATGCCAATGTCCTACAAAACAAGCACATCAAAAGCACATTTGAAAAACCTACATATCTGAATGAACTAAAGGCTCCATCATGGCCAATCCCTTCTCCTACCTATGATTGTCAGAAATGCTGTCTCCAAATTCAGGAAGGAAAACTGAACAGTCAAGTTTCTGCATCTGTTTGCCAGGTGTTTCCATTTCTCCCCATTTTTTCTGCTGCATGGCAACCAAATGCAACAGGCAAAGCTAGCCCAAGAATGCATCTAGAGACAAGGTGGCAGCTCTGTCAGCCACAGATGGCAACTCATAGGCCTTGCAGCCCAGAAGGTAGCACAGGAACAGAGGGCACACTCCTCTGGAAGCTTATGAGCAGTGCCCTCCAACTCTGGCTCACTCCTAATCTCTCACTGCCAATTTTTACCAACTTGTAGCTGCAGAAGGAGCAGGAGACACCCCTACACCTCTTAGCAGCAGGAGATACCCTACCTCCAGGCCTAGAATCTGTGCAAGCCTTGAGAGTCTTGCCCTATAACCTGTAGAATGAATCTCCAACAGCAAAGAGGTCAAAGATCAGGGAGATAATTCTTACCTTTAACAAGATTATCTTTTTAAGAGCTATCCTCCAATTACTACTCATAGCATTGCAGGCAACTCCAATTAGTGTTTCTTTTCCAAATAATCCAATGAGAAAACAAAGGGACAAACTGAACTCAGTGGGATGCTGGGAAAGGTGGCCTAGCAAGAATTCTCTCTTGGTTAGGAAGCTGCCAGGCAATCCTGCGTGCCTTGCAGGTGGCCAGTCAGCACCACTATGGGCTTCTGGACTTCCACAGTGAATGAATGCATACTTCTTCCAACCCTCGGCCCCACCTCAAAGTGAAATGCTTGGCAGAGCCTGGGGACTGGTGCACACAGTCTGCTGTCAGTCAGCTGCCAATTTCACCACTCAAGAATGCTCTTCTTGGGCTGGGGATATAGCTCAGTGGAATAAGCGCCTGCCTAGCAGGCGCAGGGTCCTGAGTTCAATCCCCAGTACCGCCAAAAAAAAAAAAAAAAAAAAAGAACAAAGAATGCTCTTCTCTTCTTCCTGAAGAGTCTGTCAGTGGCTTTCTGGGTAGCCTAATGCCAAGAAAAAAAGGATCCTGTGCATAAACATCCAGGACAAAACCACAGCCCTGAATGCGCTGTGCTAAGGATGACTCCTTTAAGAGGAGCCCTGTGCGTGTCCTTTTGGCCACAAAGGGCCTGGCTTACCGCTCACAATTCAAGAAGGCCACTGAGAATTGGGAAAGAGACTTAATAAGAATCCAAAAAATCCCAATCACTAGAAATGAGGCCTTAAATAAAAGGCTTGAGAATATTTTCTGGAGCACAGAGTACCAAGAAGCCTTGGTATCTTTCAAGCAAGTGTAGAGTTACTACAGATCAAAGTTCATTACTATAAATAGAATTATAATTAACATCTCTAAGCAGCCTCCTCAGTTGGCACATCATTTAAGTGTGGCAAACAACAAGGACTGTCCCCTGAAAACTCTAAAGTAAGAGGCTATATAGCAGGTCACGGTGGTGAACACCTGTAATCCCAGCTCTTGGGAGGCTGGGGCAAGAGGATCAGAGTTCAAGACCAGCCTGGGATACATAGTGAGTTCAAGACCAGCCTGAACTACATAGTGAGAATGTTTCAAAACACTAAATTGAAAACCAAAGAAAGGAGAAAGAAAAGAGGCAGTATAGGATAGTGTTTAAAAGCACAACATCTAGGGCCAGAACTCCTGGATGTAAATCCCAATTCCACCATTTGTCAGCCACGTACAAGGCTGCAGGGCCTATTGACTAATGTCCACTCTTCCTGGCAGCTAAGGAGCATAATGAAGAACTAAGAACTAAGCAGCTTAATAGATGAGATGAAACAAGAAAACAAGCACTCTAGTCATGCAGCAAATGTAGCTTGTTAGTGACTGACTCAATAGGTCCTATTTCCCTTGATCACTCTGAACTGTGAATTATTAAGAGTAAACATTTGTACTATCCAACAAACACGTCTCAGTCTCTTCCTAGGTACATTTCCTGCTTCCCATGGAAAGACAGGTGGCCCTGGGATTTGCTTTAGCCAATGATGTGAGAGTGGAAGAGTCAATGCACATTTCACTCAGTTCCATTTTTCTTGCTTTTGGTGACTATGATAGCAAAGAAATGAAGCCTTCCTCAGTACAGGTAACAGAAAAGAGCCCCTCCCATGACCTATGGATAGACATAAGACAAAAATAAGAAACAAACCTTTCTTGGTTTAAATCCCTAAGATTTTGTTTGTAATCATTACCACAGCAGACCTTAGCCTCTCCTGGCTGATTCTGCTTTACTGATGCAGGAAGTAGAACACTCAGTGCTCATGTCCTCCACACTCATGAGATCACAGTTTTCACTCTCCTCTCTCAACTTCCAAGTTATGGGGCTGGGGGTATAGCTCAGTGGCATAAGCGCTTGCCTGGCAAGTGCAAGGTCCTGAGTTCGATCCCCAGTACCGAAAAAAAAAAAAAAAAAAACTTCCAAGTTATGACATGAAAATGGTCTTTGGGTGGGCATACATGAGTTATGCCAAATGGGTCAGGTGAGCCATACCTAAGAACCATGAGGGAGATGCATCTGCTCATGCTTGTACTATCCTAAGAGAAATTATCATTAAGATGGGCTTTGCAAATTAAAAAAAAACAAAAAATCCTATAGACAAAGGAACTCAAAATTATGTATTTGACTAAAATCTATTTCAGACTGCCACTACAGTGTTGAGATTGATGGGTATCTTGAAGGCACAGAAGAACCTGGAATTAACTTAGGAAGTTTGGGAAGATTAGCAAGTTGTCTAAATCAGTGGCTCTCAAGCTTTTTTCTGGACCAGAATTCCCTGGGAAGCTTGTTAAAACAGAGTTCTAGTCTCTGCCTCCATCCAGTCTTGGATTCAGCATGTTTGAGTAAGAACTGAGAATCTGCATCTCTACCAACTGGCTAGGCAACAGTAGTTTGGAGATCACACTTTGACAACCATTGCTCCAGAAGGATTAACTCTAAGAAATTGGCAGTGGAGGCTCTGATAGAAGGGTTAATATGGTTATAACACTCCTGGTTTTGGCCTTAGAATTCTTTGAAGAACAAAAAGAGCCAGTATTCCTTATTCCACACAAGCAATTAGTCTGACAGTTTAGTATAAGAACACCAATGGTCAGCCTTTCTCCTTTACCACTAATACGTTACACAACAAAATTAAGCTCCTTAAGGGAATAAAACAAATTTCATTGATTGTATATTTTAAAAGATAATTTCTGTGAGAGGAAATTATGCTTCACTCTCCAGTTTCCCCAGAGGTAAATTTAGATGTATTTTAGGAAGAAGCAATTTAGATAACTGGATGCAGCCCCCTGTATAACATTTCCTCCACCCTCCTCTTGGCAAACAAACCACTGTAAGTCATTCTTCTTGCCATCAGAACCCACCACAGCAGGCCACATTTCCCTAAGCTGCACATGGCCATGTATGTGTCATATGTATCTTCCAACAGCCTTCCTTCAAGAAGTCTTTAAAAAAAGTCTGCAGGAGCCGGGCATGGTGGCACACGCCTGTAATCCCAACACTCTGGAGGCTGAGGCAGAAGGATTATTCCAAGTTTGAGGCCAGCCTGGGCTACAAAGTGAGCTGAAGGCCCCCCTGAACTGCATAGAGAGACTCTGTCTCAAAAAGACCAAAAAAAAAAAGTCTGCAGGCATTGAGTGAGAGAAAAGTAAAAGCCACAGAGCTAAACTGTTTGAAAGAATAACAAAGGAGATTAAAAGACAGATCAGTAACCTCCTTGGAGAGCTCAAAGAAGACATAATTAAACAGACAATGGATGTAATGAAAAACATAATGAAAGTAAAGAGGGAGTTTATAGGAGGCACTAATAAAAAGCTAGCTGAGCTAAACAAAATAATACAAAACATGAGTGACCAGTTTTAGAGTCCACAAGAAGGTTCCAAAAAAGAAATCTGAGAGCTTAAAAGTTCTGATGAAAGGACAGGCAGCTGAAGCAAGCAATGTGAGGACAGAGTGTGAGAAGTAGGCAATAGGGTGGCTAGCAGAGACCAAGGACTCAAAGATACCTTAAAAACAACAAGAAAACATGAAAATTGAATCCCATAGCTGCTACATGCTGCAAAGAAGATTAACTGGAATTAGTGAAAAATCAGAAGACAGCACACAAGGTATTAAAAAAGGTATTTAAAAATCTGTTTACAGAAATAATACCAGAAAACTTTCTAAATATTGGGAAAGAATTTAGAGATAAGTGAGGCATATAGAACTCCAAATAACTAAAATCAAAAAAGAAATTCTCTGTGAAATATCATAGTAAAAATCCCAGAAGTCCAACACAGGGACAAAAATCTTAAAAACTGTGAGAGGAAAGCAATGAATCAGTTATAAAGGTAACCCATTAGAATTACAGCAGCCTTCTCAACACAAATCCTAAAAGGCCAAGAGAGCCTGAATTGAAGTGTTTCAAGCTCTAAACAAACAAATCACAACTTCCAACCCAGACATATATATCCTTTTCTCCCACTCAATGCCTGCAAACTATCTTTCAAATTGATACAGAAATATTTCCATGATGAAGAGCACCTCAAAAAATTCATGACCAGTGGTCCTGAATCAAGGCCAGCAGTTTTCTGAAGCTGTTGGTTTCAAGCAGGAGCCTAAAGTGCTATCTTTCTGTGGTCTGTTGGCCATTTCAGAACTTTAGAAATGTAATGGTCAATTCATAAAAAACAAATAACTAAATAAATTTTAAGCCAGATGCTATAATCACAGCCCTTGAGAGGGTGAGGCATAAGGACTGCTGTGAGTTTGAGGGCAGCCTGGGCTACATTAAGTGAGTTTAAGGCCAGCCTGTACTGCATAGCAAGACCTGTCTCAAACAAACAAAAATAGGTGGTTCCACCACAGCTTACAGAGGTGTTGGGTGCATGAAGCCGCCGCCAGGCACCGTCCTGCTACAAAGCACAGGCGAAGCAGCCACAGACCAAATGGTGACACAGTAGAGGGTGCAGAGCTGCCATGGGACCTGCAGGGCCATGGGGTTCTGCCACGCAGGGCACGCAGAGATGCCCCAGGGCCCGCAGTCCTGCCCCCACCCCAGGATCCCTCTCCCTCGCCACCCCCCATGCTGGCCCTCCAAGATCCTAGGTGCGCAACCTGGAAGAGGAGCAATAGCCACAGGTCAGCAAGAGCAGCCAGGTCAACTGGAAGGCTGAGGCTTGCTACTAATATGAGCACTGAGAGGGACTCCATACTGCTTGCAAATATGAACTTTGTATCAACCCATAGAGACAAGATATACGAAAAATAGCAGTCCTGGATATCGAGAGATGACAACATACTCTAAGACCTGAGAAACTCCTCCAACTGTCTACCAAAACTAAAAACTAAACTTAGCACACCCTGAACTACCTCAGTGAGCACTAGCGGAAGAGACTTCATACAGCTTATGCCCAGCATCAAAGGATTTGAAATGAGAATTCAAACCTTCACAAGGAGCAAACAAGACTCCTTCCTGAAAAACAGCTTGGGCAACTACCATGGCACAAATAGAGGAAGAAGAGGAAGAGAAAGAGGGAGTCACCACTCCATACACACCCTCGGTCCACTCCCTCATTCCTATGCTCACAGTTTTAGCTTCAGAGCCTCCCAACTTGGCAAGAGGAGAATAAAGTTCTGAGAACTGAGCCAAAACTGGAGCAGAAAAAGCCGAGCCTGGAACGCAACCAGGAAAACAGCAGAGAAGGATCCTCGCCACCCAGACACTGGACTATAACAACATAAGAATGACAAGAGGAAGGGAGGTGGATCCCCTGGTACCAGGAAGGTTTAGAAATGAGAATCAAGTCGGGGGGCTCCCAGCAGGCTACATGGGGACCCGGAGGTCTTGGACCGGGCCCCCAGGAGCACCTCATTGGGTCAGTGCCTGGAGGTCTGCGGGGGCAACTCCGTGGACTTGACCAGGCCTGCGGGAGTGCCTCATAGGGGCAGGGTGGAGCCCAGCAGTCCTCGGGGGTGACCCTGACCACTTGACTGGGCCCCTGGGAGCGCCTCATTGGGGCGGAGCCTGGTGGTACTTGGGGAAACCCCGAGAATTCAACCGGGCCCCCAGTAGCACCTCATTCAGGTGGAACCCTGCAATCTGCAGGGGCAATCCAGCCAACTGGTCCAGGTCCCCAGGAGCACCTCGCTGGGGCAGAGCCTGGCAGTGCTTGGGGATGACCCTAAGAACTTGACCAGGCCCCTGGGAGCGCCTTTGTTCGGGTGGAACCTAGCAGTCTGCAGGGGCAACTCCACAAACTGGTCCAGGTCCTGTGCTGGGATGGAGCCCAGTGGTGCTCAGGGGACAACCCCAAGAACTCAATCAGGCACCTGGGAGCACCTCATTGGGGCAGAGCCCGGTGGTCCATGGGGAAACCAGGTCCTCGGGAGTGCCTCGCAGAGGTGGAGCCCAGTGGTCTGCAGGGTCGACCCTGCAGATTTGACTAGACCTCCAGGAACGCCTCATTCAGGTGGGGCCTGGTGGTCCACAGAGGCGAACCTGCAAACTGGACTAGACCCCCAAGGGCCTTGAGGACTTATCAATCAGGTATGACCATAGTGTATTTGGTTCCCTGCAAATGTACTGTCTTTGAGGATGGGTGCTTTTCCACCTAGTGCCATAGTAATTTGAGCGCACCCATGTTTGTTACAGCATAACTTGAAGCAGCCATGTGCCTCCCCACTGTGAGAGCCCGAGGGAGTAAATAAACCAAAAAGTACAGTTATTGTCAGAGGGAAGACAATAGATTGGGTGGGAGAACAATGGAGATGAGGGTGGAGAAAACTGTTTGATTAATTGAATGTGCCATCATTTGTATAACTGAGTAACAATAGTGAAGACATCATTTTGTAATACAGCATCCATTTTTAATTCCCCAATATCTGCTCTATAATTCTGTGTCTCCTTTATCGTTTATGCATTATACTGATTTATAACTGAGTAAGAAATGCAAAAATACTATGTAATAGAACAGCCATTGTTAATCCCCTACTATCTTCTGTATAATTGTGCATGTCCTTCATTGTTTTTGATAAATGAGTAACAAATATGAAGATATTATGTAAAACAGCATTCACTGTCAATCCCCTATCTTCCCCATAATTTGCATATTTCCTTATTGTTTTTGTGTTATCAGAGTTTATAATCTCTTATCTTTAAAAAAATTAATGACCACCAAACCAGCACTATAAAAAATTCTCAAAGATACTCAAGAAAGAGATAATAAATGAAATATACCAGGAAGGATGAGCAGTTAAGCAAAAGGGTGAGAGTGAGGGTGGGGGAAAATATCAAGATTATAGCAGAAATGAATAAAGTAAGCAAAAAATACAAAGAATCAATGACTTGAAGAGCTGGTAATGGAAAATAATGCAATGACAGGAATAAATCAATACTTCTTAGTAATAAGTTTCAATGTGCATGGTCTCAACTCCTTAAGAAACACAGTGGCAAAATGAACCAAGAAATAAAACATATATGCACCAAACACCGGTGCATCTAACTTCATAAAAGAAACACTAATAGACATAAAAAATCCGATAAACACCAATAAAATTATAGTAGGGGACCTCAATACCCCATGGTAACAAACAGACAGACCAATTAGACCAAAAAAAACCAAAGAAATATTAGGGCTGAACCAAACTTTGAAACAAATGTACTTAAAGAGATACTATAGTGTTTCACACAACAATAGAATATACATTCTTCTCAGAAGCACATGAGGTTTTCCCCAAAACAGATCAAATGCTAGCCCTAAAAGCATGGTTAAGTAAATGCAAAACAATCATGTTCCATGCATATTATCAGATCATAGTGCAATAAAACTAGAAATCAATAGCAAAAGAATCCTCAGAAATTATGTAGACACATGGATATTAAACAGTTACCACTTGAACAATCAGTAGGTCACAGAAGAAATTAGAGAGTTCCTAGAATCATACCATCACACCACTATAATATACCAGAATCCACAGGACACAATGAAAGCAGTCCTAAGAATGAAATTTATATCTGTGAATATTCACATAAGAAAAACAGATCAAGTCCAAATCAATAACCTAACAAAACAACTCAAGGTCCTGGAAAATCCAGAACAATCCAAATCCAAACCTAAAGCAAGGAAGGAAAATCATAAAGATAGAGCAGAAATTAATAAAATTAAGACAAAAAATACAAAGAATCAATGAAGAGCTAGTTCACTGAAAGAATAAACAAAACAAACTCCTAACCAATCTTATCTGAAAAACAAAGAATAACCACAAATCTATGCATCTAGAAATTAAAAAGGTGAAATCAGAATGGACTCTGCCGAAGTCCAGATTATGAGTAACTACTTTGAGAACTTGTACTCTAATAACAGATAATTCACAAGGAATGGATGGACTACTAAAGCAGAACCAAGGAAGCATAAAAATCTTGAAAAATCCAGTATGAGGCAATGAAATTAGGTAAATTAAAGAAGAAAAAAAACTAAAAAAAAAAGAAGCCCAGGTCCTGATGGATTCACTGCTGAATTCCACAAGACCTTTAGGAAAGATCTAATGTCAATATACATCAAACTCTTTAATGAAATAAAAAATGAAGGTACTCTAAAAGTCATTCCTGGAAGCTAGCAGTACCCTGATTCCAAAACCAGAAAAGGACCAACCAGTAAAAAGAACTATAGGCCAATCTCTTCAATGAACATATACAAACTCCTCACAAGAATAGAATGCAAAAAAAAAAAAAAAGAATAGGACACGATAAATTAGCAAAAAGACCATACATACATCATGAACAAGTAGGATTTATCCCAGAGATGCAGGGGTGGCTCAACATATGAAAATCAATAAATGTAATAGATCATATTAACAGAAGCAAGGAAAAAAGATCACATGATAATCTCAATTGATGCAGAAAAGGCTTTTCACAAAAGTACAACATCCGTTCATTAAAAAACGAACACACACCCTGGAGAAAATAGGTACAGACAGACCTTATCTCAATCTGATAGAAGCCACATAGGAAAAAGCAATGGCCAACATCATATTAAATGGAAAAATTTGAAAGCTTTTCTTCTAAAATCAGGAATAAGACAAGGATGTTCACTATCACCCCTTTTGTTCATGTAATTCTGGAACTATTAGTCAGAGCACTCAGGCAAGAAAAAGAAATAAAGGGGATGTATATAAAAAAGAAAGAGTCAAATTATTATTTGTAGATGACATGAGTCTTTATGTAGAAGACCCAAAAAATTCCACCAGAAACTTCCATAATTAAAAACCATATTCCCTATAATCCCAGCACTAAGGAAACTGAGGCAGAAGAATTGCCATGAGCTTGAGGGCCACATGGGTTACATACTGAGTTCAAGACCAGCCTGAACAGCATAGTGAGATGCTGTCTCTAAAAAACAACTAAACAAATACTGTTCCTGTATACCAATAATAAATTTACTGAGAAAGAAATTAGGAAAGCAAAAACATTCACAATAGCAGCAAGAGGGCTGGGAATATAGTTCAGCAGCACAAGCACCTGCCTGGCAAACACAAGGTCCTGAGTTCAATTCCCAATACCAAAACAAAAAAGCTACAAGAAAAATTAAATACTTAAGAATAAACCTAACCAAGGGAGTGAAAGACCTCTACAGTGAAAACTATAGTACTCTGAGAAAGACAATAAAGACATAAGAAAGTGGAAAGACATCCCCTTTTTCTGGATAGGCAAAATCAAAAGGATCACATTCTAAAACTGATATATAGATTTAATGTAATCACAATCCAAATACCAACATCATTCTTCACAAGCTATAGAAAAGAATCCTGAAATTTATATGGAAGCAGAAGAGACCTAAAACCACAAAAGCGATCCTGAGCAACAACAGCTAAGTAGGACACATCATAATCACAGACTTCAAGTTATAGTATAAAGCTATTATGATAAAAATGGTCCAGGACTATGCCAAATAATAGAGGCAAATAACGCACCAAGTAATTATGGCAAATAAAGAGATATGTGACTCAGTGAAACAGAATAGGTGATGCAGAAACAACTTCAGGCACATTCAGCTACATGGTATTTGACAAAGGGGCTGAAAACATGCTTTGGAGAAAAGAGAGCCTCTCTAACAATGCTGGGGAAATTGGCTATCTAAATGCATAAGCTTGAATCTAGACCCCTGTGTATCTTACCATGTACTAAAATAAAATCAAATGCATCAAAGACCTAAATACTAAAACAGAAACACTTAATCCGCTAGAAGATAAAATAGGTAAAACTCTTAGAGACACAGATGTATGCAAGAACCCCATGTGCAAAAGAAATAATCAAGAATTAACCAATAGGATCACATCAAATTAAAAAGCTTCTTCCCAGTAAAGCAAACCACCAACAGAGTGAAGAAACAACACACAGAATGAGGGGAAAATAACTGCCAGCTATTCCTCAGAGAGGGCTAATATTTAGAATATATAAAGAATTTAAAAAACTAGAAACCTCCAAAATAAAAGACCAAACTAAAAAGTGGGCAGTTGAAAGGAACAGACACTTCTCTGAAGCACAAATGGCCAACACTGTATATGAAAAAAATGTTTAGCATCTCTGGCCAATAGAGAAATTCAAATTAAAGCAACACCAAGATTCCATTTTATTCCAGAAAGAATAGCTGTCATGAAGAAATTAAATAGTAAGAGCAGAGGAAAAAAAGTGCTAGTGCTCCTTTGCAAAGAGTCGTTGTAAAGGTAACAAAACTGCAATTGAGAAGAAAGGAATAGAGCTAATTAATTGAGAAAATGCCTCCTCTTAATACTGATATACTGGACTATTGCAATCTACTCATCTACAGCAGACTTGCAGAAATAATTGATGTCTTCACAGAGTTCCATAGCCACCTGGCCTTAGTTGTAAAATAGGTGTTGTGTGACCACATGGAAGAGATCGAGGCCTATTTACAAAACCACAGAAGAAGTGTCAGTTATAAAGTAAATTCCTCAGTTAAATGGAAAATAATAAAAAATAAAAAATAAAAAATAATTTAAAAAATGGAAAATAAGAGACATTCTCACAGAATGCAGAGGAAAAGGCCAAACAAATTAAGAGAAAAAAGGAAGAGAAAAAAAAGATGTAGAGGGCCTGTCCAGGAGACACAATCTATGCATAATAGGAAACAGAAGACAAAGCAAATGAAGCTGAAACAATAATTACAGAACTAATTACAGAAAATTTTCCAGAGTTGAAGAACGAAGTAGACCTGAAAGAGAAGAAGGCTCACAAGGTTCCTTTAACACCTAGCCATATCCTCATGACTTCAATGAAAAAATTTTTCAAGTATCCGGATAGACAAAGCAGGTTACCTGTAAAGAGGCAAAAGTCAGACCAACCTCAGATTTTTTTCTTCCAATTCTAAATACCAGAAGACAATGGAACATTTACAAATTTTTAAGGGAAAATAATTTTGAACCAAGAATTATATTCCCTGCCAAGTTAGTATTTGTGTATAAAGGCAACTGGAGACATTCTCAGATACCAAGGGGTTAAGAAAGTGTATCAATCAAGAACCTTCTCCAAAAATTTTGCTGAATAATTTACTGCAGTTAACAATATGAAGTCTAAAGTTGTTATAAGCCAGGTATGGTGGTACATGCCTGTAATCCCAGCACTTCGGAGGCTGAGGCAGGAGCATCATTAGGAGTTCAAGGCCAGCCTGAATTGTATAGTGAGACCCTATCTCAAAAAGACCAAGAAAATAAAATTGGTATGTATTAATAACGTTTTATACAAATGTATCTAAATCAGAGAATGACTTTTGTACTCAATTTCGATCTTATTAATTGGGACTTTAACCAGTTTGTGAATATAATTATCTCTATTTCTGTCAGTAAAGATAATAATAATATTAATAATAATAATAATAATAATAATAACAATAACAGTAGAGTATGGTGGCGCACACCTGTGCTCCCAACAATTGGAAAGCTGAAGCAGGAGGACCAGGGTGAGTTTGAGGCCAGCCTGTACTACATACTGAGTTCAAGGCCAGCATGAACTATATAGTGAAACCCTGACACAACCCCCACCCCAATAACATGCTGGTAAGGCTTCAGGGAAGAAAGAACCCTTCTATATTGTTGGTGATATTGTTGGTGGTAATGTAAACTAAGTACAACCATTATGAAACCATTATGAAAATGAATCAAAAAATTAATATTAGAAATCCCATTCAACCCAGGTATTCCCCTTCTAGACATCTTCCTAAAAGAGTTAAGACATCATAGTACAGTGATACATGCATACTCATGTTTACAGCAGCACAATTTATAACAGCTGAATCTTGGAAGTGGCCTATATGTCCATCAACAGATACATGGATAAAGAAAATGTGGTAGGGCCAGTGATACAGCTCGGTGGCACAAGCGCCTACCTGGCAAGCGCAAGCTCCTGAGTTTGATTCCCAGTACCAAAAAAAAGAAAAAAGAAAATGTGGTATTTGTACACAATGGAGTACTACTCTGCAAAAAGAAGGACAAAGGAATCATTTGTAGGAAAATGGACACACCTTGAGACAATAATGTTAAATGAAATAAATCAGACACACAAGCTTAAATATTGCATGATTTTTCTTATACAGGAAACTCAAAATATAAAAGGCACAATAAAAGGTAGATAGCATGAAATAGGTAGACAGATCTTTTTCAAATAGGAAGAGGACTAAGAGATGGAAGGGCCAGGGGAAGGGGATGAAAAAATAATTAAGATGTGCTACATACATATACCAACTCCCCATGAGGACTATGATCATTATGTACAAACATGCACTATAAAAAATAAAAATGGATTACATTTTATCCTCATCACAATCAGTTACCGTGTCCTGTCAATTTCACTTTCACAATCTATCCAGTGCTCTTTCTACTTTATCTGATATATATCCTCCATGTTCTACCCTCTTGCTTCTTGGTCTTTGCCCAAGCCATTCACCTTGACCACACAGGTCTAAATTTAAACTATAGCCACTCCCAAGACTGAGGGTACTTCCTGGTCCAAAAGCTACCGGTGAGACAGGCCCCTTTAATTACCACCTACTGGGCCCTACGTTTCCTCTACCACAAACATAAATATGTGTGATTTTGTTTCATTATCTGTCTTCCCCAGCAGGCAGTAAGCTCCTTGCAGACAGTACCACGTTGGTCTTGCTACAGAGTCCAGCCCAGCCCCTGACACAATGCAGATCTATGGATAAGTGCAGGTAGTATCACTTCAGTTCATAGAATCTTCCCTTCCTGTAAATGCCTAAAGAACTTTCTGTTGTTGCAAGGAATGTCAGACCACACAGAACCCCTCATCCCAGGATAACCAGGTAGTCCCATGGCACCCAGAAAATGTCCTTGAAAGCAAAAAAATCCTTTCCTTGGAAATTACATAGAATTGAGATTCTTCCATACCTATCTGGTAGGAGAAAAGAGGCTACTTTCTCAAAAGTGGTCAAGGGACAGAATGTTAGGAATGAGATGAAAAGTCAGCGTGACAGAAGTGTGTAGAGACAGAAGCCTGCAGTCTCTAGCAGCTCCCATAGAAGCTGGTAACTTTCCAGCCCAAGAGTTCTGATGGATTCTCTCAGATCTTCTAACCATAGCCAGGCTGCAGGTGTCTTGAACAAGACTGCACTCAATTACCTTCAGGTGCTTCTGATCGCCAGGATTCTATAAACAAAATCATCCTGAGCTGCAATTAGAGGGATTTGTTGCTGTCTTTACATAGCAGCTCCTTCTAAATCCAGGAGGCAAGATAATCTTTACCCTCTTCTTTCTCCCTTAGCTGTAGGTTATCTACTATCCAAGATGTTTGGGACCAGAATTATTTCAGATTTGAGGGGTTTTCCAGATTCTGGAGTATTTGCATAGCAGTGATGATAAAACTCTTAAGAGTTTTCAATGATAACAAACAGCCCACTGCGGCATGTAGGTTGTAGGTTTGCCACCACTGGCATAGACTTACCAGTTGAGCATGACAACCCCTAAATCTGAACACCTTTTTAAGAGCATTATGTTTAATGCTCCAAATGTTTTGGATTTCACAGCATTTCAGGTGAGGGATGCTCAATCTATAGTATAATCATCAGAGCTAGAAATGGTGGGGCACACCTGAATCCCAGCATTTTGGGAGGCTGAGGCAACAGGATCACAAGTTGGAGTATAGCTTAGGCAACTTAGCCTGACCCTGACTCAAAACAAAAAAGGAGACAGCTCAGTGCTAATGCTCTGGGTTCGATTTCAAATACACACCCACCAAAGTCAGCATTCTAACCCCAGAGTTTGGCTATCATGTCCCATGGATGATCAGAACCCAAATAACTTAGCAAGGGTAGAGGTTCGACTTGACTGAACAGAACACCACACAAAGGTAGTACAGATTTTGAAGCTTGGCCACCCTGGGGTGACATCCTGGCTCTCTAGTAACTTTACTTCTTTGTGTCTCAGTATCTTCATCTCTAAAATAGTGAAGATGGTCTGCCTCTTAGGATTAGTGACTGAGATAGGTGTATAAAGCTTCCAGCACAGAGTATATATCTGAGGAGTATCAGTGTTGTCACAACCATGGATTCCTAGTAAGATAACAATTCTAAGGAAATAACACAGCACATCCCTGTATCATTTCTCCTCTTCCACATCTTCCTACTTACAGAAGGCTAGACACTCAATAATAGAATTCTCACATTTCACTTTGAATCAACCAACCCACTCCAAGCCCCTCTCCGAAAGCATGTAACAAACTTTGTTTTGATCAAAGCCCCAAAACCTGCCTGAACAAGAATAAACAAAAGCACTTACTCTTCTTGAAGAATGAATTCACTGTTTTCTGGAGAAAACTGCCCAGTCACAGGATGCCTAAATGCTGTGGTCTGCTGGTTATGGCTAGAGTAGAGAGAAGATAAATGAGAAGTTATGTGAATGGAAATGATTACAGTCACAACAATGGGTCAGTAATGTTTAGGGACCCCTTGGTCATCACAGATTCCTCACAGGGTGAGAAAAGGGGACCTTTCTTCTGGGGTGTTTAATCTATTAGAAGCCAGTTAAATTGGAAAACTAAGAATTTCCAGTTTACGTGTCAAAGTCCACCTAAATGTAGAGATTTTAATTCTGAAGAATTCTTGGCTTCAAGAGAACTCTTAGAAAACATTTCATGAAGTACTATATTTACTCCAATACACTGAGATGTTATCTAAAAATTACTGTAACACGAGCTAAAACAAGAACAAAGGGAAGTAGAGGACACTTCCAAAAGCTTCTAAAACCTGTGAACCAGGGAAAGAATTCAAAAAATTCACCACCCCAACCAGCAAATTCTATCTTCTTAAAATTCTTCCCCTATTACAAAATGTCTTCAGTTCGACCATGGGATCACAAACATATGGGCATGTATCTGCAGTTTGAGTCATATGATTTCAGCATCACGGGGTTTTATCACCCTTGTAGAGTAAGAAGGTATCAGCTCCATCCCAAGCTGACAGCAATAACCAAAGTGTGTAGGTGTTTTGTATGTCGACAAAGGCTGCCTAGTTGTTTTAAAAGACAGAAACTGGCTCTGGAAGCTGCTGATTGTTCACAAATAAACTTTACTAACATACTTTTTTAAAATAAGAATTTGATTTATTGAAACAATAAACTTTACAAATCAAAAATATCATCGCTGTTTTAAAAATTTTATAAAATCAGGAAAGAAAAATGTTACCTATAAAGTCACTATCTGGAAATTTACCTGGGTATTGTTCCAGTGCATGCACCCCCCATCTAATTCCAGTTGCTTAGGACACTGAAGCAGAAGAATTGCAAGTTGGGGGAATCCTGGGCAATTTAGTGACACCTTGTCTCAAAAAATAAAAAGGGCTGTGGACATAGTGCAGTGGTAAAGCACCCCTAGGTTTGATCCTGGATACCACCACCAAAAAAAAAAAGCTATTGTACTATATATAAAAATACCCTGGTTTCCTCCCACACGTATCTTATTAATGTAGAAAATATCCTATATCATTAATGTTTCTTCACTTGAAATGGCTAATAATCCCATCATATAGCTATAGACCTTTCTCTTATATAACTTTAAAAGATGTCACAGGGCACCTATGTGCTCAGTCACTACTGTACGTGCTACAAACAAACAAACAAAAATCTTTACCCTATGGTGCTGACACTTTAGATGTACATTCTTCTTAATGTTGGGTGTTTTAGGTGCTCCCTATCATTACTGTCATAACCAATACACTTTTGTGCATAGGCTTTTTCTACAATTCAAATTATTGCCTTAAAGTCCCAGAGATAAAATTACTGAATCAAAGAGCATGCATTTTTTTTTAAACTCTCATTTTTTTAAAAAACTCTAAATACAAATAGCTAAAATACTTTCACTGTGAGAGTCAACAGATCATCTCAGTTTGGTGATGTTAAGATATTAGTTCTACCTCCAAACTGACTACTGAGCCTCCCTGGAGATTATATCCAAATTGGCACAACACAAAGAATGAAACAGAAAAACTCTCAAGGCCTACACAGTTTTCCTGACTCTGCCCCAGTGCCTAGGGGCAAGCTGGCCACCAAGGGTTACAGTGCCCCGGATCTAACAAGGCAAATGTTAGCATCATTAGGCCACGCTGATCCCTGGCCTGCACTATGTGCCACGTCTACTACACCCTCATCCTTCCCAATCACAGCCAGCTCTCTATGCCTGGTTCCTGGTCCTGGCAAGCCTGTGGAATCCTAAGATTTCCTCTGGCAGGCAGCAGCTTGATCATCCACCCCAAAAAAGCAGTTCTGGGGTGAACTTCTGTGATAAGGATGAGAAATAAGTACCCTTTAACACCTGTTTCAGAAACCCTTGTGTGGCATTCAATGGTTAGACTTAATCTGCACCCAGCTTCTAGAGAGTCATCTTCACTCACCAGGGAATTTGAAGATGTAAATTCTAATCTAAGCCAGCCTCATTTCAACATAGAAGGGGAAAAAATGCCCGCTAATAATGTCAACAACAATAAAGTAATAACACCAGTGTAATGCCTTCTGTATGCCAAGATCTTTTTTTTTTGGTACCAGGAATTGAACTCAGGACTTTGCACTTACCTGGCAGGCACTTACGCCACTGAGCTATATCCCTGACCTTGATGTCTTAAAATGTGGCCATTTTTTATCAAACACATCCAGCTTGCTAGTGATAGAGCTTCTAGTTCAGCATTCTCTAAGCAAAAGGACATGAATTAGGTCCCTGGACTATTCCATTCAACCTACCCAAATAGTTATTAAGACAGGTTATGTAGGATCACAGGCCATGAATGAGAAAAGTGGAACCCACAAAAGTAGACAATCTTCCCACAGTCACAGTCAACTCCTGTGGTCCCTATACAATACCCCCTCTCGCTTCTTTCCACTTGCTCAAGTGCATCCTTAAAAAACAAAGACTGCCTGTTAAAGTCTGCAAGCCCTTTGTCTTCACTTGCTGGCCCTGCTTCCTTAGACCCAAAGCCCCCAGTCTACCGCATTTCCTGATTCTAAAACCCAGGAAGAGTGTCAGGTCCTATCACCTTGTCAGAAACATAACAGGCACGGGCACATTCCTTGAAATACCTGTTCTTGAACCTGACTTGCCACCTTGCTCCTTATAGAGATGGCTCTGTCGGCAGTCAGGTGGCTGGTTTCAAGACAGCATAGAAACTCTTCCTCCTCTACACAAGAGCTTCTGTTTCTCCTCAGTCTACTGACAAAACAATTTGGCAAATTAAATAAAATGCAATCTAGTCTTCTTTTTCAAATCTCAGTCCTCCTCCTAGCAACACCCCTTCAAAGAGATAAGGCAGCCAGGCTCACATGCAGGAATACCAAGGGAGCATGGCGGGAAGGTGGCAGGGGAAGCTGGGTAAACACTCAGGAAGTACGCACACCTTCCTAAGCTCAGGGCTAGACCCTGCAGAAAGCTGTCAGCAAATCCACAAGAGACTTGATAATAGAACAAAGTTAAGAACTTGGGCAAACTAGAGACCATTTGAGCCCAACGTAAGAGTCACCTACAACCATGGACTTGGTTAGTGTAGATATAAATGGGCACTCTGACTTCTTACAGTGCTTTTTGCAATATTAATTTTCCATTTATAGAGATTTTGACTCTAATGTGGGCAGTGACTCTGGTCAATTAAACTTAAAGGTTCCAATTAGTACTACAAGCGGCGGGGCAATAAGTTCTGGAATTATGTGAAGGATGATCAACAACGGAGGTCTGAGTAGCCTGACAAACCTGGATGCCTGACAGTGGTGGTACTGGTATGTAGCAAGTATGAAAACTCTCCTCTGTCAGTACCAGCTCTCATCTGGCCCAGGCTTCAAACTGTAACAAAAGTATCTGCCCTAAGAAGTCAGAAGAGGAGTTGCATCAGAGATCTTATCACTGGTATACTTAGCAATACTCTCCCCGGCCCCAGCCTTCTGACTCTTCAAGGTGACTCCTAGGACACTGAAAGAGTTGCCCTGCAGGCTGAAACCACAATCAGCACTGCCTCTAGGCTTGTTAAGGCACATAATATCTTTGTTCTAAATCCCAGGATCTCAAGAAAACTGAGCATTCTGGTTAACCGAACAAAGGGCTCAAAACTGGGAAACTGAAATTACAAGAACCTGAGCAACTACCTCTTTCTCTTCTTCAGCTCTCATTTGGTCCCCTCAATAAAAGGGTAGCAATCAAATGTCAAAACAGTATCTCCACATTTCCTCAATACTTCTTAAATTTCTTTGGGTTATTTTACTTAACATTTTTACAAAATTGCTCACTTAGTGGAAGGCATCACCACTGTTAATGTAGTGTTTCTTTTCTTTTCTCTTTTTTCTTTTCTTTTCTTTTCTTTTCTTTTCTTTTGGTACTGGGAATTGAATTCAGGACCTTGCACTTGACAGGCAGGCACTTATGCGACTGAGCTATCCTTGGGCCAATGTGGTGTTTCTAAAGAGGCTGAGAAGGAAGGGTCGTTAGTCGCCCGCTCTGTCCCTAGGAAATACATGGAAATACCTGGTTCTCTCAGCAGCGTTCAGCTGCGAACCATGTCGTCAGTGGGTCGCGGCCCGCCTGATTGTGCTTCTTCACTCAGTTCAGTCTGCGCAGAGAAGCCAGGGGTGGACCGCACCAACAGCGATCCCAGTCTGTGTGTATGACAGACATGTGAAATGAAAGGAAAATGCTCAAAAGTAATGGGTAACTGAGGTGTGGGAAAGGAAAAGGGAAAGAAAGGGAAACTACATATGTGTGTATATACAGGATAGCAGTACTACTGTCTTCTATTGCTTTACTGAAAGGAACAGTTATTGCTGGTTTGATCATTATTGCATGTCTCTATTTGTTTTCCTGAGAAACCACTTGGAAGATATCAACAGGTAATACAACAACCATTGTTAATTTCCTCCCACTTTGTCTGTAACTCTGTATTGTTTGTATTGCTCTTATGCTATTTTGTAAATGGATGTCCATTTTCTTCCTTTATTCTCAAAATTTAAAAAAAAGCTAATAAACCTTTCCTTCCTTAAAAAAAAAAAGAGGCTGAGAATCTTACTAAAATGGTCTTTCAAGTTTGCACTACACTGAAAACTTCAAGATTTACAACAGCTCGCTGTACACAGGCAATGCTCTGACAGGCCCTTCTTCCAGAAGCACAGAATCAGGTCTTGATGAGCCAAGGAGCAGGCCTCATCCTCTCTCCCAGCTGGAAATATCAGCTCAACACTAATCAGTCTCCTTCAACATCTGTCCTGAGCAACAAGTCATCCCAGAGCTTTGGGGCCAAAAGATCAAGGTACAAACCCATGCAAGTCACTTTGCCTCTCTAAGTCTGTTTTTCCATTTGACAACAGGGGATCAAACTGTCCCTGAAAATGTTTGTTATGATGTTAAAATGAGGGAGGACACATGAAAAGCCTTGTACAGCATTTGGAATACAGAAAGTCAATGTTTGCTGAACCCAACTGTGCATTGACTATGGCAGTGACTAAAAGACATTTAAATTTTAAGAAGGAAAATGACCCTTCTAACCCACAAACCCAATACTTCCACAGGCTTCCCTATTTTCAGTAACAATACCACTACCCCAAAACCTTGGCATTATCCTGTCTCTTTCTTTATCTTAACTTCCACATATAACATCCCTGCAGGTCTTGTTACCGCTACTGATAGAACATGCTCTGTGTTCATCCGCTTATCTCCATCCCTCAGAGAGCACTTGCTCATCCTTGAATGGATATATGATGGACCCTACCTGCTCCTTCTGCTTCCACTATGGGCTCTGTGCCTCCTGGAAGCTTAACAGAGCTTTAAAAATATAAACTGGATGATCTCATTCTCCTCCATTGACCCTGCAAAAGCAGCGTATCCAGACTGAGTAAAATTAAGCTCTGGGTCCAGGCATGGTGACATGCCTGTAATCCCAGCACTCTGGAGGCTGAAGCAGGAGGACTGCTGAGTTCAAGGCTAGCCTGGGCTACACACTGAGCTCAAGGTCAGTCTAAATTACATAGCAAGACAAACAAACAAACAAACCAAAACAATAGCTCCTAACCTTGGCTTATAAAACCCTGAGACCCTTGCCTAAACTTGACCCTTGTCTAGTTCCAGCCCCAATGTACATCATCTTCCCCCTGCCCACTGGGTCTCATCCCCAAACCTCATTCTGTTCCTGGACACCAAGCTCATTCCTACTTGACATCCTCTGTACAGCTGTCCTCTCAGCCTGGGTGCTCTTTCTCCCATACGCTTGTCATTCAGACTCGACAGAATCATCACTATCTCAGAGCTCTTCCTAGCAGTCACTTCGAAGCACACCACCCTACTTTAGTTACTAACAACTATTAGTTTCCTTACTTATATAGGTGTGTGATTATTGTTGCTCTCCCTGACTAGCATGTGAATTTCATGTGACCAAGGACCTTGCTGTCTTTTCACTACTGTAATGGCCCATGGCAGTGTCAGACATATGAGGTACTCAAATGAATGAATAAGACTAAGAAGACATCTACCTTAAAGCAAGGCTATATGTCCAAGTGAGCTAGCTAACCCTACAGAATCTGAAACCAGGCAACAGAGAGACAAGAACCTAACGGCTATCAACTATCAAAATGCCCCTGGCTTTGGTTCTTACTATCAGAAAAAGGGAGAGTGAGAGCACCACTCCACAAATGCTTTACCGTTGGCACAATGGATCAGTGTCACAACACGACTTGGAGGAATCTGCCCTCCTCTGTAACACCCCCACCTCTGCAAATCAAAGTGAATATACTCCACAGAGAGAATCAAAGACTAGAATGAGAGGAAATTACTGAGTGCTTATAAATACACAGGAGGACCATACAAACATAACCCTCTCCCATGAACTGAAGAGGACTTGCTGGGAGCCCTCCAGTTCGGCGGCTGCCTTTACACGCTGCTGTGCTGCCTTCAGCCTACTTCACTGTTCTCTTCCCGCTGCCCGTGTCCACTCCTGCGCTCCCGAGGGGCTGGGGTAAGTTATACACATCTTCCTGGGCGTCTCCTGCAGCACAGCAACAGGAGGGTCCACGCAGTAGACGTGGGCCACCTCAGGGAGAGGACGGCAGGGGCCATCTGCCGTGGGAATCTTAGCCGTTTGACTCATCACAGGATCCCAGACAGTTGGAGCGGCAGGGGCCCACAGGCCTTGTGATGAAGGATCTTACACTGAGGCTGCAAGCCCTACCACCCCGGGGAGCACAGAGCAGACCAACACAGAACTCACCCACTACTACCCTCTCCACAGCTGGCTTACACCAACTAGGCAGTAACATGCAAATCCAGTCAAACCTTAGGCCCACCGCCTGAGAGGCGCTCAGTATCCACAGGTACCAAAAGGGGAGGGCCTGGCATAGACAGAGTAGTCACCAAACGAATGGAGCCCTTGCAAAGAGGAGAATCTATCCCTTCCAAACCCTGGATTTAACAGCCTGAAGTTCTCAACTATCTCTAAGAAAGTGCTGTGTTTCCGCCGGTCCTCCAGAGGTTTTCATATCCACTCACTGGCCAATTCATTTTGTAAAGCACCTCCTCTGACCCAGTAACCCTGGCTGCATACTGTCTGCTTCCTGAAGGCCATAGAGTCCTTGTACATAGGACTGCTACCAACAGGCAGTTTTAGTTCTGGCTTCACAAGATCTCAATACTTATGAGAGGGTTAAACCTAAACTCCAGACAGAATGAGGAAATCAAACCCAGAGCAAGCCCCCTAGCTTTTTTTTCCAAGGAAGTTGTCAGAGAAGCAAAGTAATAGGAGCTGAGCATCACCTTTATTACAACTAACCAGCTCCACAGCCAGGACAATTACTCAGCCTCTCTGGTCCCAGACTCATGGGTAAACTAAGAGCGTCAGAGTCCATTTGCAAAGACCACACGAGGCCCATATGAACTCCAGCCAGAGTTGCAGACTACAGTTGAAGTCCCAGCCCTGCCATGTTCTTACAGTATATGACCTTGAATGAGTTAGTGATTTTGCTGAGCTTGTAATTCCAACCCTACAGGGTTGTTCTGAAGAGTACTGAAAATGTGCCCGACCCGCAGGAGACGCTTCAACCGTCAATGCCTACTCTATTTTATTTCTGCTAGCTCTAAGAGTCATTCTGCCTTCTTCATGTTGCAAATTCCAGCATTACTAGCCTGCAACAGGACTTAAGTACACATTTTCTTTCCTTTGAATTAAAGCACAACACACTACCTCCTTAATTTTTATTTAAAGAACTTACCTGTGAGGCAAAATGGTTTAAGATCAACAGACATCTTCCTTGAACCACACTTTTGTCCCACATAGGGTCAAGCCCCAGGATTCAGAAAGGGAAGCCCAAGGAAAACCGCCTATCCAGCAGGCTGCCCTGAGCCAAGGACACACACTCTACATACTTTTAAAACTCCAGAGGAAACATTTTCAAGTTCAGAACACCCAGTATTATGCTTCTGTTTCATTCTTAAATATATCAGTCCCCTCACTATAAAATGAGAAGGCCAAACCAGGTGTTGTAAGATCGTCCATCCAGCCGTAACATTTTAAGACACTGGGGATGAATCTTCTCAGACTACTGCCATCCACAGAGCCACAGACTGCTACTACCACAGCAGGGTTGTAATTGGGAACACGAAGAACAGAGATAGCAAAGTTACCCTCCTGATCTCACTCGCCAGTAGAACAGTCTTTGCACTAATATCGGGGTGGGGGGGGTATAGTCAGCGGTACTTCTGTCTATCCCCATACAAACTGCGTTGTTGCTATTTAACTGCAGGCTCTCCTAACATCGCCCTTTCTCACAGTCATTACTTGGCTTTTATGACTCAAACTATACCACAGCAAACCAAATAGAAACCAGTACAGGACTAACCTGCTCACTTGTTCTTGCTGGGAAAGACGGCTGACTGCCTCATTCTCTCCTTGAGCTCCATGTTTGGGATTATGTCTTCCCCAGCCGCAATCTTATGAAATCCAAGTTCAGGTAGACAGGGAGAAAGGCTCCGTCTGCCTGCTTTCTCTTTCTCGGCTTCAGATCTTGAGCAGCTGTTTCCTAAGGTGTTACAAATCCAACAGCTCCTTCTCATTCATTTTTCTTCCTCTCCACCCCCTACGCAAAATCTGGCAACGAAGCAGGAACACAGTTCCAGCTCTGAGTCACCGCCCCACCATGGTAAGGGAGCAATGACTGGTGGTAAACAGCAAGGCAAGTACCTCACCCAATGCTTCTATTCTTCCTTGAGGCTGTGGGGTCAGCTGTCCCTCTAGAATCAGGACATGAGGAACAGCCTAACTTCTAGCTCTGGTATCTAAATGAATCGCTCACTCAGTTTGGCCCTGCCACTCTGGGTCGAAGTCAGCCTCAAAGCAGTGCCTAACTTTGATGGAAAATTATCACTCTTTTATCAACATTTCATACCAGTGAGGGCAGGAAAAGGACCGAGCAGTTACAAGCCACCATACCCACTCCCCCAAGTAACAATCTAGGATTTTTTCACCACTGTGTGGGGTAGTTGAGGCTCTCTCAGCACCAATTTAATCATCTGATTTCACTTCTCAAACAGGCCTGTAAACAAGGACAGAAAGAGAAATGAAGGCACCAAATTCACAGATGAACACTATGGCTTTTCTCATCACAACCTACACAGGTCTAAAAAACACTGGAATTACAGTATGAGGTCCACAGAGCAGAAACTACAGTAAGTCTCCGACTTAACAAATATTTGAGTTCCTAACTTTCACAGGTGTACTGTACTTAGAACAAATCCTGACTTAACGAATGTTCTCCTGGAATGAAACTAGTTCTTAAGCCAGATACTTACTGTTCTGTTTTCATAGCTATGTTCCAGTGCTTAGTAGTGCCTGGCACATATTAGATGATCAATAAATATTTACTGAATAAAAAAAAATACAAGGGATCTGGGGATGTTACTCAGCAGCACAGCACCAGCCTGGCAAGCACAAGGCCCTGAGTCGGATTCCCAGCACCAACAAGAAGAAAAAAAAAAAAAAAACAGGAGATTGTGTTCTGGGTCTACATAGGATGACAATTTTAGTTAAACTTTTCTCCCAATAACATGTTTTCCCTTTTAGAACTCTCCATGTTTTTCCTAAATCCTAACACTGTACTGCCTTTTGTAAATCTTCTATAACTTTTTACTGTACAAAAGATTTACTGTGACACTAATGAACCTCAATCCAGGAAAGGCTCTATCAATGTGTTTACATGCTTTCTGCAATTTTATATTTTTTAAGAAGGTCTCCAAAACTGTATAAACATCAAGTCAAATAAAATATTCATCTGCCACAGCAGACAGAAAGAATGAAGAATGACTGGCAGGCCATCCTAACATACTATCCTAAAGGGGACTGCTTTGACAAAACTTGTTTTAACCACAGAGTAGATAAATCCCAGCTTACAGACACATTCTAATCTATTGATGGCGAACCTTTTAGACAGCAAGTGCCCAAACTGCAACCCAAAACCCACGTATTTATCACAAGGTGCCAACACTACCCCTATGTGGACTGTTATCTGATGCTTGGCTGCTGGGGCAATGCTGGGGCAACCTGCTTCACATGCCAACAGAAAGGGCTCTGTGAGCCCACTGTAGCACGTGTGCCATAAGTTTGTCACCACTGTAACCAGTCACAAATCAACTGGTATAAAGACTGAGAGGTTTAAGAGTACAAGGCCCATTCCTCTTACATTTGCTTAATCCTACTATGTCCTCTGGGTAAAAATTATGTTTAGAATATAATCACCCCTACCAAATAGGAGTGTATAATCCAATAAAACAAATTGATATGATCATAAATAGATACATATTTCATATATATCATATAGACTGAAGGAGATCCATAAAGAGGTACAAAGCACACCTATTTCCTAGGTATCTACTTGCTAAGTGCAAACCACCTTAGAAAATAAACTGTATTATTTCCATTTTTTCAAATGAGGGAATCAATGCCTAAGGTAAAAAATACTCACTCTTCCCATGACCACATTACCAAAATTCAAATCTAGATCTTCCCATTTCCACAGTAGAAATTATTCTCAATGCCTACACTGCAGTCAATGGGCACAAAACCTCAAAAATGCCTGGGAATTGCACTGGCTTCAAATGTAGAGAAGAACCGCATCAGGCACCAGCAGAGGTGGGCAAGCTTCCAAGGCTCACGCTCCCAGGACTGGAGGAACAGGAAGTACCACGAGTTCACTCATCAGCACCTGGGGATAACCCCGAAGGCAACACCCTAGCAGGGATCACTGACAGTGACTTGGAAGCCAAAAGAGGGCAAGTGCGAGGCTGCCATTCTGTGTCCGGCCCTCACCCTGTCGTTCCATACTAACCATGATGGAGCTCCCTCCCACTCCATTATCTACCGCCCACATCCCAGCCACAGTTCCTCACTGCCATTTGCTTATCCTCTCCCAGCCACCCTGTCCTTCCTACTCCTGAGCTTTAACTCCTGCTGTCCTTTCCCCTAGTGAATTCTGCCCAATCTTAAGAGCTTCTTTTCTTCCATGTGATCGCTCCAGGCCACTCCCCTTCTGGATCACTCCAGGCCATTTGGATTTCCTCCTTTGTCAGTATTATAGGCTTCTACTCCTCATATAATTAATTAATCCCAGCTCTTTTCTTAGGGCTTTTACTTTCCAAAAATTATGTAGCTAGAAATGGTAGCACATGCCTCTAACCCTAGCACTCAGGAGGCTGAGGCAGGAGGATCCCCAGGAGTTCGAGGCCAGGGTGCGCTACATAACAAGTTCAAGGGCAGACTGAACTTTATAGTGAGACCCATGGGCTGGGGATGTAGCTCAGTGGCACAGTGCCTACCTGGCAAGAGCAAGGTCCTAGGTTCAATTCCCAGTTCAAAAAAGAAAAAACCATAGCGAGATCTAGTCTCAAAACATTCCCCCCCAAAATTGTGAATACTGCATGTTACAGAAAGGTATAGGCTAAAAAGCAGTTCCTTTTCCTGCCTGTAATTCTGTGTCAATCTCAAAGATAAATACCTTTATCAATGTTACCTTTTGGGTTTTAGATTTATGGAATTACTATGCATTTAATTTTTATATATAAATAGAATATTTACACATATAGAGTAACACACGTCTACAACTTGCTTTGTACTTCGCATGTCATGTACTCTTCGCATTCCTATGCGAGGGTGGACATAAGCAGCCCCTCCTGCACGCAGCTTCCCCAAGATCCCACAGCATCCCAGCCAGGCCAGTCCTTGGAGAAGGATGACACGACAACATGTATCAGGGTTTTTACACCAATAACTTACAAACCAATTTTTGATGAACATTAATTTTATTTTAGCTCTAGATGTTAAAAACTTAGCCAAAAATTTCTAAGTAGGAAAATTTCATATAAAACTCCAACTCAGAAAAACAAAATCTATGGCAACACTGGGAATCCCTAAGAAGCAGAATTACCCTTGTACCTCTCTACAGTCCCCACCACTGTCTCCTGTTTCCAGTGTTGGGAGTGAATGCCTAGTGTCATTTATCATCACACCCACATTTCTAGTTTTCTCACAGTACTTTCTTTGTACCCATATCTCTGTCAGAGTTGAGAAAACCAAAGATAAATAGAGTGGCTGACTATTAAAAAAAAATTGAAGTACATAAACAGACACGAGCTTGCAACCCCTATCTTGTACCAACACCACTGAATTCAGAGAAGGCCTTCCTTTTAAGAAAAAGATCTGTTTTAAAGAGTTAAGGTTTCTTGCATTAGAGCAAAAATTTGAAAGATAGCAAAAATTTTCCATTTAACAAAACAAAACAACTTAAAAGAATCTTCTCAACAACTAACAGCAAGTGGCCTTGCCTTATCTGGGTTTCTGAAGCGGTAAACCCACACCAGACCTTTCACAGTGAAAAATTCTGAAAGGCACCACCGAAAGTGCCATCTTTCAAATACTCCCAAGGAACAGAGGTACCAGTGGAATGCAGCTCTGAGAGACCTCCAAACAGGCCTCTGACCATATGCCTTGCCTAGAACAAAATCATAGACCTCCCCAACCCAAAAAAATGAATGTCCTACTCTGGCATTTAGATGACAGGCTGAGGAGTCCAGCCCTAAACAGCCACCTAGTTCACAGATAAGAAAACTAGTCCAGAAAGCAGCTGCAAAAAGTTGCCACTATTTTAAACTTAGTGGCTCCAGCTGGTGTTCAGGAAGAATAAAAGGCTCATAAGTATTAAATGATCACACTTTAAGGCTATTGCATTATTTGTCCCTAAGTATGACATGTGACACCAGTATGTTCATCATTATAACATTCATTCATTTAACTAATATTTCAAAACCAACTAGATTCTCTCAGTGTCTTACACCTGAAAGATGAATAACTGAGAAAGAGCAGGTGTGTAGCAGCTAAGTCTTTATAACCTGCCAAAGGTGGACAAGAACACAGCAATACTCAGATTCCAAACTCATGAATGGTAATTTGTCATCTTAGCCAAAAGCTGTAAATCCTCAGTCAGCTTATAAAGCCAACTTGAGACCTATTTTCTCAGAGGGTTTCCCTTGCTTTCCAGAAATCACAACAGTAAGAATTTTAGAGCTGAAGATGACTCAGACCTGGCTTCATCCAATCTCTTTGTTTTGTGGATGAGGAAAATGGGGCCTGGGAAGGTTAAGAGAATTGCCTGAGGTCAATTTATAAACCATAAATTAACACTAGGTTCCTGAAAACAAAGATTAAGAAAAAAAATTGAACATTGTTTTAGAATTAATTTCCTGCCTTAAACAAAATCCATCTTCCAGTGACTAATTTCCACTAGCAAACACGAAAAATATACTTTATACCTGGGAATCCCCAGCATACAAATGGCCCAAGGAGAGAAGCCCTGTGAAGACGAGGCAGAGAGCAGAGTGGTGCTAAGGCATGCCAAGAAAAGCTGGTGATTACCAGAAGCACAGAGAGGGGCTTGGGAGGATACCCAGCATCTCAACATGTTGATTTTTAAGTTTTGGCCTCCAGAACTGCACAGTTTGTTCCTTTGTCTTTTGTCTTTTTGAGACAAGGTCTATGTAGTTCAGGCTGTGCTTAAACTAACTTTGTAATCCAGGCTCGCCTTGAACTTGAAGTAATCCTCTTGCCTCAGCCTCCAGAGTGCTGGGATTACAGACATGCACCACCATGCCCAGCCAATTTCTGTTGCTTTAAGCCACTAACTTTGTGATAATTTATTATGACAGCCCTAGGAAACTAATAAAGACTTTGTGTTAGTTTAGAGGCTAATTTACTACAAATTCAATTAGTCTACAATTTGGAAAAGCTGTCACGAACACTAGCAGGCCTTTTTACTCACTTAATAGTAGCACAGAGTCCAAAACAAGGAAAATAAAATGTTTTTAAACTTTGAACTGATCACACCCCACCCAAATATTGTGTCCACATCTGGGAATCACATCTCCAGGCCAGAGCAGAAGGCTATGACCACAAAAGGCCCCAGTGGATCAAAGCCACATGACTGAAGGAATTACAGTTTTATGGTCTGAGAAAACTCAGGACAAATGGATGCTATGTTCATTTCCATCTCCAAGGTTCTATCAAGAAGTAATTTAATTCATTCCCTAGGTGCAAGATGGTTGAATTCAAATTAGTGGAGTCACAGGAAAGCATATTTTTCAAGGATTTGAGATCAATAATGCAGAGTGGCCTCTGACCATCATGCTGGATAGATGCCTCCTATTGGTGGAACTTTTCAAGTCCAAGCCAAAATAACCTCCTGGCAAGGATACTGGTAATGAAAGAATGCAAACTCTAGCCTGTGATCTATTGAGACAGCCATATGGGCTTCTCTAGCTCTGTTAATCTATAAATTCATGAAATATACCATGGCAATTATACACATCAAAGATGCCTGAAGTCATGGGTAAGAAGCAGAGACCCTGAGTATGAGAAGATACCTGGTGGCGGAAGAGTAGAAATATCGGATAGAGCAGTGGCTGAGAACCTACTGCCAGCTCCCAGGAACTTGGCAGCAAGAGCAGATGGTCACAGGCCTACTGGGGGGGCTGTTTTAGGGTCTTTAAGCCCTTTCTCCCTGGAAACTTACACAAAGCTGACAATTTTTATTCTAAACTTTCTTAGTTTTTCAATTTTTTTTTAAACAACAAACATCTATGGCTCATATTTCTTAGTGGAGCTTAGGAGGTCCAATATCAAGCTGCTGGCACATTTTTCACAGGTGGCATCTTCTTGCTACTTCCTCATGTGGCAAAGGGGGCAAACAAGCTCCTGGGAGCCTCTTTCATAGGGGCTCCCCTTTCAACTTTGCTCTTCTAGAGATACAGTTTTAATATTCCACTGTGACTGGGATCCATTAACAAACCACTGGGACTGTGAGAATATAAAGTGAGACAGTTAGCAGGTCCTGAATACCTATTGCTGTAACTGCTCAAGATGTTTGATGTTTGTACCTACTGGTCACTTCAACACTGTACCACCTCAGGCTAAATCGTTTGTCTAAGATCGCACACATCAGAAGGATTCAGGATTCACACTGGAATCCGAGCCCAGAGGCCTAACTCTTCTTCTGTGACATGAGGTCTCTTCTGTGCCCTACTTTGGATATTTAGTTCGTTCAAGGTAAATAATACCAGACAGGTGGGGGAAAAAAAAAAAGATGGCAGTATCTCACCTCATCATTTCATCTGTAAAATGGGACAGTGCTGAAGATAAGGAGGACAGGGAGCCCTTCAATCCTTGACACCCTGGTGCTGCCCTATATTGAACGTCACTAGGTTTTTTCTTTCAGTGTTACCTCCATACTGTTGAGGCTGAAAAGTCAAGAAAAGGAGGTAGTAACTCTCTAGAACTCACCCAAAGAAAACACAACTTTCCATGCTGGCTCAAGGACAGAACAAGAATGAAGCAGCAAACCAAGAACAGGAAAAAAGTTGGCCATGTGCATCCTGCATAAGTGTATAGGATACAGTGACCCACATAAGTCCTGAGCTTTAACACTTTACTCCATAAACCAGGGCTGTGCTGTGAGGTATCAGTACACAGATCAGAGCGCTAGCTGTGCCCAGGGCCCAGGGGACATCCTTGAGGAATCAAAGCTCAAGGTCTTTGTTTAGAAAAGATAAAGTTATCCAGGATGTGAGAGGCAAAGTAGCCCAGCCACATTCCAGGGGGAGGAGCCTCCTGAAACTGCTTTTCACTGTGTCCCCAATCCGGTTACCCAGCAATTTGCAACTTACCCTGCTCAGGACTGCCTGCTTGGCAAAGCCTCCTATCTCCTAGCTGTCCCTTCTAAGGGTCTTCTAGCAATGGTAGTTATAAAGCCTGGGGACACCAGAGGCCAAAGAGCTGGGGAAGAAGAGGTTGCAAACTCACCCCTATGCTACCCTGCTACATTGACCTGCATCCTTCCAGCACATGGAGAAGACTGCCCCACCCTTACTGGTGTTTGACATCCAGTCAGGCAGGGGCTCCTTTTGCCAATCTCACTTCTAGGAAAGGGAAAAATAAGATGATTACGGAAACTCCCGCCCAAACAAGTTTCCTCTTCAATTTCCTAGTGATGTCTATTCAGGAAGGTGAGTCTCAGCTTGCTGAACATGGGAGGAAGAAGGTCCCTGACCCATAGGACCCTGAGTATCAGGCGTTTCCAGTATGCACACCATTGAATTCACAGGGAATAGCTCGACAGACTTTTCTGTTTTCATACTAGTACTTATTTTTCTTTCTATTTCTTCCAGGGGCAAAGCAAAATACAAGAGAGAAGAGGGCAGGAGAGAGGCATAAAAGTCAATGAAAACAAAGAGTTTATAACCAGAACTAGTTTTCAATCTCAGCTCCACCCCAGCAGTGTAGGTACCCTTTGCAGATGGTGCCTGGCATTACAGAGGTGGATCATATGGATAGATGTTCTTGTTGGGGTCATTTCTCCCTAAAGAAAACCTAACAAGTTCTACATCTGTAACAGAGGGCCCACCATGCCAGTGTGCCAGACATCTACAGATACCAAATACTGGGGATTGAGGAGTAGTAGATATGCAACCAATGGTAAAATGTATTCAAACTGGAGTGTGGTAGGGTACACCTAGAAATTGCAGCTACTTGAGAGGCTGAGGTAGGAGGATCACAAGTTCAAGGTCAGCTTGGGGAACATAGTGAGACCCTATCTCAAAAGAAATGAAAAGGACTTAGTGGCACACACCTATAAACCCAGTACTCTGGAAGGCTGAAGCAGAGGGATCACAAGTTTGACCCCAGCTTTGCAACTTAGCAAAACGTTGTCACAAAATAAAAAATGTTTAAAGGACTAGGGATGTAGCTCAGTGCAAGAGCCCTGGTTCAACCTCTGGATGGGGGTGAAGAAGGGAGTTACCCCTAGCAGTTATTTTAGTGAACATATTTCCATTTTACATAGGATAAAACAGTATCAGAACTATGGAAGGATTTATGTGACATTACACAGCTAAATATGGGCAGAGCCAGCACTTGGAGTGCTGCCTGTCATAGTTTAGGTCCAGCTTGGACTACACAGTGGAAGGAAAAAGAGGGGCAGGGGTG